>JAYDZE010525662.1:0-15324 GCA_034509125.1 Monilaria moniliformis
GTAATACTCTTAAGCAAGTCAATACAAATCGCATATTGAGCCGTGGACGTAGATCAATCCGATCGAACCACGTAAATTTCTCGAGTCCCTTTTAAATTCCTAGTCACGTAATTATTCTGGCAGAAACAAGATCGATCACCCAACAAGCCAATGTGTCATGTAGCACAGGGCCGCGAAGGAGGAACGCATCCGGGGGTCCGCGGACCGTGACCACGTTGACTACCGGCGCTACAGAGAGGGTCCACAATCACTAGCCACGGCCGCAGACACTGTTCGCGGATGAGTGTGATGGCAGAGACGGCATACGCTCTGTTCCCGCTACCGTGGATCGAACCCGAAATTGAGATATTATGTCCTATTTAGAGTTTAACTAAGCAAATTTTGATCCTATCATATCATCCCACCTTACACCATAGTTTATATTTTCTAGCTTTCATCTTGTGGAGCTTTGGAGACAAGAAAAGAGAAGAGAAGATCAAAGATGATTCAAGCTTGAAGATAGCGAGATTTTACGAGTCTTCCTATGGATTTTTATTGTTTATGATTTTTTCCTTTGATTTTAGTTTATTAGTTTTTTCAATAAATTCTATCCAACTTTCAGAAATTCGGTCAAAATTGCCCCAAAAGTAAATGCAATATATTTGATCCTATTATTGCATTAATCGAAATTTACTTAATACACTTGGTACAACTAAGACTATTTGTTCATATGTATTGTGGCGTGCAGTGTCTTAGTACGGCTGCTACAAATAGTCTCAATTCGTACCGGATGTAACTAGGTGCTGCGCGCCACAACTAGTACGAATAGTTCTTGTTTGTACTAGGAATACCATGTTAAAATAAATGCATATCAAAATTTGCTAGAATTTATTAAATTTCAATTAGTGGTTAACATTTTATTTCCACTGTTCAAATTATACATATCGCACCATTAACTCTTTAATGTTTTTGTTAATATTTAGGCAATATTAATTGTTTTTTTGGACATGCTTTGCACACCAGTACATACAATAATGCAAGACGTTCTCTAGTACCTACAAGCCCATCATAAAGCAAAGTACTGTCTTCTATTTCCCCCACTCTCACTCACACACACACTAACACACACCTTGTGAGAAGTATGAAGATCACAGTGAAGGGTTCGACGATTGTAAAGCCAATGGAAGAAACGCCGAGTGGCAATTTGTGGCTCTCGAGTTTAGACTTAGTTATGCCCGACGCTTTCCATACTCGCTACGTGCTCTTCTACCGTTGCGACGGCGCCTCCGCCTTCTTTGATGCAGCGGTGCTGAAGGCGGCGCTCAGCCGGGTCCTGGTTGAGTTCTACCCCTTTGCTGGGAGGCTGAGAAAGGACGATCACGGCCGCGTTGAGATCAACTGCAACGGCGAAGGGGTGTTGTTTGTGGAGGCGGAGTGCGACGGCGCCATCGATGATTTGGGTGGTTTCACCTCGAGGCCTGACATCCGCCTTGTGCCCACCGTCGATTACTCTCGGGGAATTTCGATGTTTCCACTCTTTCTGGTGCAGGTGTGTCACTTAAAAGTCTTCTAATCATTTTTGGATCCTCTCCCACTAATAATTTTATTATTTTAATAATATTTATTATAAAATAAAAATTTATTATTACATAATATATCATGATCAACATTTATAACAAAAAATCAAAATTTTTAAAAATTATATACCATAGTTTTAAAATATTTTAATTAAAAAAATTAATATTTTTGATTGATTATTTCAAAAATCTAGTATATGATTTTTTTAAATTCTAGTATTAATTATAAATGTTAATCGTGATATATTATATAATAACAAGTTTTTATTTCATGACAAATGTTATTAAAATAGTAAAATTATTAGTGGGACACTATAAAAGATTTTTATCTGTTTCTAGTCAGTGATTCAGATCTTCAATTTCATTCAAATATGACATTTTATATTATATTCATGAATGATTGACATGTAAAAATATTAATGATTTAGAATGTAAGGTTATATAAGGAAAAATATATAAGTTATCTTTTGAAATCTCTAGTTCAATTATTGGTCGATGGTCCATACCTGATATTAATGCTTTTGTCTCCATGGTAGTAGGATATCAACAACTTCTTTTCCTTTTTCCCTTTTATGTTAATTTGAAGGTATTTATTTAAAAACCAAAAATTGTTTCCAACTGGTTATGTTACTTTCAAATATAATTTTTCTTGCTAAATTTTTGTACTCTATATACTTTTTGTTGTACATGCTAGTATTTAGTTTTGTTTCATTATTTCTCTTAATTTAGAAAATATCACATGCTGTTTTAGTCTTATAAGTTACTAGGTAATCATATTTTTAATTTTATTATTATTTTTATTTTGACGATGTCGTGTAATTCACTCAATATTATGATATTATCAAAATTGTTATAGTTTTTATTATTTAAAAATTATATTTATTATTTCTTGTACTGATGATTACTTGAATTTGGACTTGCTAACAAAATATATCTGGCTCAGTGACTGCGGAATACTGATGGATTATTCCTTATGATACAGCTAACTCGCTTTAAATGCGGTGGAGTGTGCTTAGGTTTTGCGAACGAGCACCATCTATCCGATGGGATCTCTGCCCAACATTTCAACAAGACGTGGGGTGAGATGGCTCGCGGCCTAACCGCCGCCTTGCCTCCTTTCCTCGACCGCCGCCTCCTTGCCTCGCGCAACCCCCCGCGGCCGCGGTACCCCCACATCGAGCACAGCCCCCCTCCGTCACTCAAGACCCCTCTCCCGGCCTCCGACACAACTTTCTCAACTTTCAGGCTGACCCGCGACCAGATCCACGCCCTCAAGCAAAAATGCAACAGCAACAGCAGCAGCAATAACAACAACAGTAACAAAAGCAGCAGCAGCAACAACAACAACAGTAACAGCAAGTCGAGTTTTACCACATACGAGGTTGTTGCAGGACACGTGTGGCGAAGCGTGTGCGCGGCTCGTGGGCTGCCGAGGGATCAGGAAAGCAAGCTGCAGCTCCCGGTGGACGCTCGGCCGAGGCTTCGGCCGCCGCTTCCGCCGGGATATCTAGGCAACGGGATTTTCTACACCGGCGCATTCGCCCTGTGCGGCGAGCTGGAATCGGAACCGTTGAGGTTTGCGGTGGGGAAAGTGCACGATGCGATCGCGCGAATGGACGACGGATATTTGAGGTCGGCTATAGATTACATGGAGCTGCATCGCGACACCAATGTGCGCAGTGAAACCACTCTAAACTGCCCCAACATCGGCATCACAAGCTGGCTGCGGCTGCCGTTTTACCAAGTGGATTTCGGATGGGGGAAGCCCGTTTTCGCGGGCGCCGGTGCAGCTACGTTTGATGGGAAATGTAATTTGTTTGCTGATCAGGAAAATGAAAGGAGCATCTATATTGCGATAACGCTAAACGAACACCATATGAAGAGATTTGGCAAGTTTCTCTATGATGATTGTTGCATGATGAGTAAAATTTGATCGTTAGGGTTGGGTATGTAATAATTACTACTCTTCTTCTTCTTCTTCTTATTCTTCTTCTTCTTCTTCTTCTTCTTCTTCTTCTTCTTCTTCTTCTTCTTCTTCTTCTTCTTCATGCTTTCGCCGTTGCCACCATCGCCGTTGCCGCCATTTCCACCGTTGACGCCATCACCAGTCGCCGCCGCCTCCCTCTCTGCCTCTCTCAAATAATCCTTAAACCATAGCATTTCTCCTTCGATTATTGCTACCAGAACAACCACACTTACCTCTTCTCGACCAACAAACACCAACAAAAATCTTCGGAGTTAGTTGAAAATTGGATAAGAAGAAGGAGAAATCAGAGAAAATAAAGAAGATGGTGAAATTACCAGAAACTGCATACATTAAAACATAAACATGCTTACGTTAAAATATAAAAATGCATACGATCAAAATAAATAAATTTTTGAAAGCAAGTTCGTCTGTGCCCATACCAGAAGAAGTCACGACCCAAGAACGACTCAAAATATTGAAGTCATGTTGATCGAGTTTCAATCTTCCCATACAACATTCTTTGCGCACCTCAAGTTTAGGTACCCCTATTAACCTTCTGCCGGATAATGTCCTCCATTTTTTTTGTTTTCCTGTTTTGTTTTCTTGTTTTTGTTTTGATTTGATTTTTTTGTTTGTTTTTTATTTTGTTTTTTCCAACATAATCTATTTCTACTCACATACTTTGCTTAAAGGCAAAGTGTGTGAGTGGAAAAGGTAACTCGTTTGTGTTTCTTTTTGTGTAGGTGAAGATCCTCGTCTTTGATCTACTTTGCCAAGAGCAAAGTGTGTGAGGAAAGGGGAGCCTTTGTCTTATGTTGTTTCTTAGGTCAATCAACATGATTGGGGTTTGATCAAATAAGCATGATGGATCCTATGTGCTTTTACTAAGCAAGTTGACTGAGTGTAGAGTGTATGCATGTTGTAGGTAGACAAGTATTACAAAATGAACTTTGAGTAGATTCTCTGAGGCCTTGGGCTTATTTGCTGAATATATTTATGCCAACAAGTTTTTATTTCTTACCCATTACCCAAAAATAAGAAATAGTGCCAAAAGAAAAAAAAAAGAAAAAAAAGAAAATGAAAATGAGGGATGAATAAAAGAATTGATCCCCATATGTTGAGGTCTGTGAATAAAGGCAAGGAGAAAAACAGAAAGCTTTAGACTTTATAGCCTAGTATTGAGTTCAATTGACCTTAGCTTCATACCATAATATTTCTTACTAATTGCCTTAAGCCAACACTATAATCCACATGAAGACCTAATGATGAGCACATAAAACTGTGACTAAGGAATGGAGACAATAGAAGACATACAAGCTTATGGTATGACCAAAACAAAGGATGTCAAGGGCATAAACACTAAGCCCTATACACAAGAGTGATGAACACTGGTGAGGTTTGCATTCATTATGCCTTCGCTCACTGCTTGATTTTAAGGATTATTATGTCCAGTGCGAATGATACTTTGACTATGCTGATTTTATGTTTCTCTATTTGTTTCATCGTGTGTTTTGCCTTTTTTTCGTCTTGCATCCTGAGCAAATCAAAAGTACACGCTTCAGGACAATCGTGTTTAAAGTGTGTGTTTGTGATGAGCCTTTTTAATGTCTTTTATCATTTTTTTAATGTCTAGGATGACACATTGGACAAAATGAGGTTCGGGGTAGAGCATGTGACATTCTGGGCTATACAAGGTTACATTCCACAGAAGAGGTAAATGATTGATACGAGATAATTGTGCACACTCTACGGGAACTCTAACTTGAACAAAGTAGCTAACATCAGACACGTAACTGTGAGTGTAGTGCTATCCAAATCAATGTACCTACCGCATGGAATCCAACCCTGGGCAGACGAGAATGTTGATCAAAGAAGCCGAACAGAAGATGAGCAGAAGAAGAAAGATAAGCTGTGGGCAATGGATGAGTCGATCCTAGCTAAAGAAGGAAATAAGGAAGGGAATCAAACCTTCCCTATCCACAAAGATGCAGATTTTTATCCACAAAAAAGGATGTAGTAAAAACGTTTATATCTATGATCAAGTGAGTGTTCAAATTTAATAAGTCAAGTCCATGCCACGTTATTTTTGTTATTTAATCAACTCTTCAGTTTAGTTTCAATTATTTTTATTTTAGTTTATCGACCAACGCGAGTACTGTGACCACACCCAACTTTTTGTAACATTGGAGATGAAGAGAAGCCTAAAGAAAGCTACTGATCAACTCCCTGCGGATCAACCCTATTCATATCGCTATCTATATAGTTGTGGGTATAAGTTACAAATTTATTTTATGTATGCAAACAACGACCACGTCATGGAGACACCTTGAGCATACTTCTTCTAATCATTTAGTGCTTCATTTACTAATTAATTAAGCTACAGAGATCTTTAATTATGATAAGCATTAATTTGTTGCTAGATATTAGGGATAAAATTTGAGTTTTCAATAGACAAATCTACACTTAATTAGTGATTATGTGCATGGAATTGGAAGAAGAAGGAATTAGCTTGCAATGGCTAGGAGAAATGAAGAATGCACACAAAAGAAGGCAAAAGGAGCAGAAAATAAAGTTATACATATAAACTGCCCAAAGAGTATCAAGCTGCCCAGTGTAAACGTTGAACCGTGGCTGCACTACAGACACAACTGTCATTTTCAGGTTGTTGTGAGGTGGCACCTCCAGCTGTGATTAGGGGCATAAATGTTTAACTAGAAGAAATGAAAAGCAACAAAACCTAGCTGGAAGAGGAGTCATAGCCGCACTATTTTAAGAAAGAGAAGAAGGGAGAGAAAATGTTAGAGCTATTACCATTCACGAACACTTACATTTCACTTGCACTCAGTGTCTCCCTCACTGGACCAGTTTCAGAATAATTTCTAGGAAGAACAACACATCTGCATGATGGGATAGGCTGTAGAGGAAGAAGACATGCTACTCTCTTTTCATGCTTTGATTTTTGAGAAAAAAAATATTGTTCCATTCATTGTTTGAATGTTGTTAGCTTGTGGATCTTCTTAGATATTTAGTTGTTGAGTCTGTTTTGAAGCTGTTGAACTTTGTTCGATTTCTGTTTTCGATTTAAAGAAACTTGAATCTGCATTTCTATTTGTTTGTTGATTTCTTGCATAAAAAATGGCATTCTTTGCTGAAACTTTCTAGACTGCAGTCTTCGTTCAGGGCAATTTGCTTGTCTTTTCCTTCCAGATCCAAGTTGTATTCATCTAGTTGTTTTCTTTAGCACGTCAAGTCAAGTTGTTCTTTTAGTTTTTTCGAGTATGATTTTAAATCTTGCTGAAATCTGATTTCCTAGGTTAGATGTTAGAGTTGTTGAGACCATCTAGGGATTTTGTCTAGGAAAGTCGTTGTTGTTTGTTGAAATCTAATTCCTGCGTTCTGTCTTCCCTGCTCTCCTTAGTGAGAGCCTGTTGAGTCTCTTCAGTTTCAAGGCCTGCAGAAGTTTTCTTACCTTAAGTAGAAAGTTGACTATTGCTTTTATCTAGCTTAAGGAGCATTCCCATTATGTCTTGTCCAGTTACATTATGAATCTGATATTGCCTTATTTTGTTTGATGTATTTGTTAGTTTTGTAATTTTTGGAGAAAGTTTAGAAAGAGTATACCCAAATTTAAAGTTTGCTGCATTTATGATAGCTGCTTTTACGACTTGAAACCTTTAATTTGCCAAGTTTAATTTCTAAAACTCAAGTTGCTAGTTTGATCACATACATTCATCCAATTAGCTTGTTGATTTCAAATCAGTAGGTAGTCTGTTTCCCACTCTTTAGTAAATCTTATTTTCTGCATTCCTTTCCATTTTAATGACATTAGGTATAGCAGCATCACCAACTCTTCTTAGGTGTAGTAAGCATATAATGAAATTTCTCATTTCTCGTGGGTTCGACACCCCTTACTTACCCTATACTAAATCAACAATATAGTGGAAAGTGGGAAACAAAAAAATACTGTTGATAGTCTAATTGGTTCTCTTTCCAACGATAGAATCACAAATTTAGCTCTTATCAAATTCAGTTCTAGCTCTATATCATTATTTCCCTTTTCGTCTCACTCGGTGATCTCTTTTAACAACTTGGAAAAACCTTATTTGGGTGCAAGGTTTTAAAATATATGTGTTAAGTTTATCTTTCATTCAGAGATATAGAAATTCAATTTGTGTTGATTGTTGAGCCAACATACATATTATATCTTGAATGGATATAAACACTATAGTGCGTAGCTTTTCTACAAACTACAACCATGGTTTTCAAATCACTCTATCGTATTCTCATTGGTCCATGTTAGTGTGATAGGTAGTCGGCATCGGCTTCAGCTTGACTGCTCCTCCCTTAATTATGTTCTTGGTATCCTGAGTTTGCATTACATTGAAGGATCTCCTACTGCCAATGATCTTATAGGATGATATTTAAATTTAATTAACATATATCTAATCAAATATACTAGAACACATTTAGAAAGGCAACAAGAAGCAAAACAGATCCCTAGACATGCTCATAGAGTTAAGGTAATTACCTTTTTGCAGTGTCTTCTTGCTGATTAGTAAGTAAGTGGCTTGCTACTCCCACCATTTTTCCACAACAATTCTACGTCGAGATCTTCTGGCCTATTCCGTCCTATAACTTGAATGACAATATTCTATCAAGCTTAATAAGTGGGGTTGTGAAAGAAAATTTTCTCAAAGTGCACTATATTAGTGGAGGGCATTTTTTTTGTCCAACACTTGCAAGTTTTTCATCCTCCGCCCCTTATCTATAGGGGTAGTGGGCTAGGTTAGGGATTTTAAGGAGGATTAGGACTAGGCTTCCCAGTGGGCTTAATTCTTATAAATTGAGCCCAACTTAAATTAAGTACATTAATATTAATTGATTCCACTATAGAATTCATATTGGACTGTCCGTCTTGATCCACATTACGAATATGGCTCATTTTAATTAATTCATTTCTCGTGTTTAAGATTTTCAATATTCTTTAATTAATTTAAGCTTTTCTGCTAGCTTTAATTAATTAATCTATTATCCAAGTGTGGTCTAGTTACAAAATTTTATTTATTATACTTTGGAATAAATTTCAAGCCAGGCGAACTTTGTATAATAAAACTTTTTCTGAACACCTATTGGGGAAATTATCAACCCGAGTTCTCTCGAGACACGGTTCTATATACTAACAATACTAGCACTGCTAGATATTAATTACAACTGCCCAAGATATCAGATTTGGGTGATTAAAGACCCTGTCCCATTGATAAGTTAAACCAGTGTATAATCAACATCGTTTACTCAATGCTAAATATATAGATTTAGAAATACATAATTACCGAGACCTTGTACTTTATTTACAGAACATCAAAGTACGTACTGCAATCCACGTTAGTTCTATATCACACTAGTGTTATCAGTTGGCCAAGATAGGCGCGACCTCAGATCAACACTGCAACATTTCACGATAGATTGTCCATTTCTATCTAGGTCATGAACTTAATTTTCTTATAAAAGGTACCGACTGAAAGATCTTTTGTGATTATGGATCCACCATTCAATCTATAATATTGAAAGAGGACTTGTTTACTCAATTCATAACTATATGTTTATATTTTCATAATAATAAAAGGCAAACCATGTGACAAAATTATTTTCTTATCATTAAACTTGGAAATAAGGTTTTACAATTCAAAGCATCTCGAATCATACTTTTCAGTATACAAACAACATTACCAGGTTGGACTCGACACTTATATTCACACCCTAACTAATTTAGAAAATAGGGTGCTCATATTTAGTGGCATTATTCTCATTGTCGTTGTGTTGACTCCCGCTTCGCAAGCTAGCTTCTCTATTTTTTCAAAACTAAATCTCTTCATATGTAGCCAGTCTAAAAGCTCCATAGCTTATTGTCTCATGCTCTCATCTACAAAAGTTTTGGGATCTAATCAAAATTTCACACCTTTACAAGTATTTTAAACCTCAAACTATTTTTGCTTTAACAATTATATCTTTAGTTATCTAAATTTTTTCAAACCCAAAACTATCGATTTTGTATCAATTGTACCCCGAGTCCATTTCTCGGTACCAGAAAGTTGATTTGGCTTGCCGTACTGCCATGGTGCATGCCGCCACGTTAGAAAAATGATAAATATCACTTTCAACCCAAACTATTTCCGCACTATCAATTATATCATGAACTATAGGAAAAATATTTTAACAATTAACTATCTTTTTTTTTTATCAATTATACCCTACATTTACTTTTTGGTCCAGAAAAATAAATTGACTTGGGATGCTGGATACCTAATGTGTTTAACAATTTTGCAAAAACAACCTCATTTTTGCTGTGTAAGTTTTTTTAAACAATTGCTAAGTACATCATGGCAATCCGATATGTGACGTGAGGATCAATTGATACACAATTGATAGTTCGTGGTTCACAATATATTTCCTATACTTCAGAATATAATTAATACTGCGAAAATAGTTTGAGATTCAAGTGAAATTTATCATTTTTTGTAAAACTTACGTGGCATACACCATGACAATCTATCGAGCCACATCAACATTTCGGTCCTGGAAAATAGACTCAAGTATAATTGATACAAAATCAATAATTCAGGATATAATTGACAAATCGAAAATAGTTTGAGATTTAAAGTGCTAATTATCCCATTGAAAAGCATGTTTTACCGTTGCCAGGAAGTGCTTAATTTTCAATAAATCTATTAAGATATATCTTTGTCTTTTATTATTATGACTACTTTATAAAAGAAGAGACATCTTTTTATATCATGGCAATCTAATTCTCAAGACGTCTCACTATATCTATTGTACAAGAGGAACATTTTTGTTATCATCATTGAAAACGTCATTTGAATTTTAAGAAAAATACTCCAATATTATTTCAAAAATTATTATTAATCGAAAGCTACTTAATCCTAAAAACATTTCTCTACAACCTACATATTTGATAACTTATTCAAAAAATATAACCTTATTTAGCAAACACTCTCGTAACATTGTTCGAAAATATCTCTAATATATATTGCTACTAGGTAGTAAATGTGGTTGCAATGGTAGCTTTATAAGGCTCAACACGTTATTAAATAAATTTTGGTGAGTTAAGGTTCAAATGACAACAACAGACCACAACCATCCACAAAACAAAGCAACAAGCTCGACTCACGCAAACTTAGGAAAACACACAACAAATCACAACCCCAAGATAGGCCCAGAAAAAAGAACAATAGCCAGTACAACACAAACAACACTGGTCACAAAATAATAATAATTAAAAAACAACAACAAACAACAGCCCCAAGCTCATATTAAACAACAAGCTGAGCCCAAAAGCAAATGCCAACAAGCCACCCGGCAGCTAAACAAATAACAAGAAACCACAACGAAACCACAGGAAACCAAAGACCCTAACCCACTTGTGAACTTGACTATTTTTTCACGCCATCGACACCGTAAAAGTCGCCAATCTTCTGTGACGTGAAGATGAGGATACTCTTGCGCCAACCCCTCGCCCAATCACAGAGAAGCCAAATTAATTGCTTCTTTTTCATTTCCTAGTTAAGGACCAGCTCATCAAAAATAACTTTATTCCGAATGTTCTAAATGGTCCACCAGATGATGTAAAACATGGACATCCACAACATTTTGTCATGTTTCTGGAAAGGAGTTCCTGACTAGCTGAGAAGACACACCATTGGTTCTTTAGGCAAGCACATTGAGATATTCCACTGATCGCAACAATAATACCTGAGTCTATTGGAGACCTTGCATCTGAAGTTGATGTGCTCCATAGTTTCTGGTTTTTCCTTGGAAAAAGTACATCGCTCATCTTGAATTCTAAAAAAACCTGTCCTGAGTTCTATCCTTGGTGTTGAGTCTTCCTTGAAGCATACACTAATGAAACTGGGCACGTGGAGGTGCAACATTTCTCCAAGCGAGACGTCCTTGTCTTCCAATGGGATTATCGCATTCAATACGCTAGGTTACTTGCAAGATAAAGTTAGAAATTGAAAAACATGAGATTTGTCAAAGTGCCATACCCTCATATCTGTTGTGTTTTATCTTAATGTGATTCAATTTGTGACAAGAACCAGGTCCCCGACTACGTCCTCATTCGAAGCAAACAACTTACTCTTCCACTCAAATTTCCATGTTCAATATCTATTCTCCAAAGCCCCATCTCCATAATATACCCATTTTTTTGAACTGAGAGCTTGAATAGTCTTGGGAATTCATCTTTAAGACATGCCCCACCCGTCCACAGGTCTTACCAGAACCTCGTTCTATCTCTACTTCCCACTCTCATATGAATTCCTTTTTTTGCTACCCTTGTGTCACACTAATAAAGTTCTCGAAGTTTAGAATTCAACCCCAAATGCTTAATTGGTTGTTGCATTTAGGGCTCTGAAGAATGCCATTGTATTTTTTTTCATGGTTCAACTGGATAATATTGTTCCAAAGTGGCTCACGATTGTCTATGAAACTCCACAAGCAACATTACTGATACGAATGTTGCCAACCCCAACATTCTTTGCTGGATTGGTTTCTAGATATGATCTCAAACGATTAGATTGCCACCATTTTCACCGACATTCTTCCCCTAGAAAAAGCGTTTCGCTGTACCTGTATAATCCTCGTAGCGATATGTTTCAGTATTCTAAAGAGACTGAGGAAGTACATCAGAAAATTGTTGAGGTTTGACTTGATGAGGACAAGTGTCCTCGCTTTTGACATATTTTTCGCTTTCCACAGCGCCAATCTTTTATCCACTTTGTTGATGATAGGTTTCCAAGTCTGAATCCTTCGTGGATTGGCTCAGAGTGGAATGTCATGGTACATGATTAACAATTTGGACATACCACATCCTCGGCACTCCACCGCCTCTTGGGACCATTCTTCATCACAATCAATCGTGATAAAGACCAACTTCCCGTAATTGATACTGAGACCAGAAAGAAATACTGAACACTAAAGAAACTTCTTATAATTGTCCAGTACATTGATATTTGCGGGGGCTGAAGATGATTGTATCATCGACAAACTGAAGGTGTGTTATTGAGATTTGTTTTTTGCCAATTGTGACTCCATCAAGAATCCAAGTTGTCTCAATCTTTACACAGTTATGCTAAATGTCTCTGCAATCAAAATGAATAGGATGAGGGAAATAGGATCTCCTTGTCTCAGCCCCCTTTGGAGGTGAAATGGCGAAGTTGGTGAACCATTGATAAGGATCAACATGGAAGCTGTTCATACATATTGCATGATCCAATTAATCCGTTTTGCTCCAAAACTCATTCCCAAGAGAGTTTTTTCCAAAAAAACCCACCAAACCGTATTGTAAGCTTTTTGAAAATCCAACTTAAAGATTGATGCCTTCTACTTTGTCTTTATTATCCACCAAAACACTTCATTCGCGATAAGGCCCCATAAAAAAATTGTCTATTCATGACGAAAGCAAATTGTGTTTCCGTTATGAGGTCTGAAATCACTCTAGAAAGTCTTTTGACAAGAATCTTGTCAATAATTTTATTTAGACTGTTGATCATACTAATGGGCTGAAAATCCTTAACATCAATGGCTCCATCTAGTTTAGGGATGATCGTCACCTAGGTGCAATTTATCTCCCGGGTAACACGCTCGACACAATTAACTCACAAATGAACTCCCGAAACTCTTTCCCAATATCATGCCACATTTCTTTAGTGAATCTGAAGTTGAATCCATCAATATCTGTGTACTTTGGGCGCAACGCAATATTCAAGAGCCAAATTAATTTCCTCAAGTGATCGCTTACTCTCAGGCATTTCAACTTGCTTACTAGAGATCTTCGGTAGCAACATATCATCCAGATGGATACTCGACACTGGTTGCTGTCAATACAGTTCTTTATAAAGCTTCAGCAGTTCCAACTTGATAGCCCCGGGCTTCTTGAAACTTGCTTACTCTCAGGCATTTCAACTTGCTTACTAGAGATCTTCGGTAGCAACATATCATCCAGATGGATACTCAACACTGGTTGCTGTCAATACAGTTCTTTATAAAGCTTCAGCAGTTCCAACTTGATAGCCCCGGGCTTCTTGAATATTCTTCCTCCACTTATCATTTTGTCGATTTTTTTAATACTCTTTTTCCCCAAAGCCATTGCATGTTGGCATCTAGAATTTCTATCCCCTGCCTTTAGCCACTTATCCCTTAATAATCTTCTTCCAATAGTTTGCATCTCCCATCCATTTATGAAGTTGCATCTCTACCGCCAAAAGTCTGGCCATATCGCATTCGTCACCATTCACAGAGTCAACCTTGTTTTGCATACGAAGTTGACCGTCTTCCAGTCTCTTAATAGTTGTGTCAATATCGCCAAAACATTCTTTATTTGATCTCCTTATAGTTGGTGTAGAGCCTTGAGCTTTTTACAAATTGGTAACACTCCCAATTTCTTCTATTCATCCCTAACCAATTCGATAAATCCTGAGAAGGAAAGCCAAGCATTAAGGCTCCTAAATGGTCGAGACTCATGAAACCTCTTCTCCAGGGACAACGCAATTTGGGTGTGGTCGAAGATTGAGTTTGGAAGTGCTGGTAGAGATGTATCTGGGAATTTAGCCCCCCAGTCATGGTCAAACCTAACTCTGTCTAGTTTGCTTTTTGAAGCTCCCCTAGCCTAGGTAAACTTTCTTCCTTAAAGAGGAGCATCATCCAACATCTCTACTTGGACCAATCGGTAAACTCTTTAATGCTAGCCAAGCAGCTTGATCCACCCGTCATTTCGTCAACTTTTCTTATCTCATTGAAATGCTGGGAGAGAATTAACTGCTCCAATGAAGGATCCCCTAGATTGTCGATGATCTCATAGGATGATACTTAAATTTAATTAACAGATCTAACTAATCTACTACTAGAACGCATTTAGACAGACAACATGCAGATAAAACGAATCTAGACATGCTCATAGAGTTCAGATGGTTACCTTGTTTTGTAGACTCTTCTTGCTAATTAGTGATGTAGATTGCTTACTATTCCCACCATTCCTCCACAACAATTCACCCTTGAGATCTTCTGATCTTTGTCCATCCTATAGTTTAAATATTGTGTAGGCAATATACTAACAAACTATTAGACTGGGTGAAGACTGGAAAATCACTGAGGATGGCACACAATGGGAGGAGGGATGGGTATTTTTGTGTCACAGGCTTGTGATTTTCGTCCTCTCCATCCTTATATATAGGGGTGATGGGCAAGGTCACGGATTTCAATGATGATTAAGATGAGTCTCCCAATGGGCCTAATTCTTTAAGTCACTATAGGATTAATATTGTCATACACGTCCAGATTTAAATTATGAATATGACTCTTTTTTATTTTATTATTTATCATGTTTAAGATTTTTAATATCCATTAATTAATTAAAACAGCTGCTAGCTTTAATCTAATTAACCTCTTTATCCAAGAGTGATCCAGTTTAAAATAAGGGTGTTCACGGTTCCGTAACCGCCGGTTCCGGTTCCGTGCATCCTTGGAACCGTAACCGAACCTTTAGGGGGCTAGGCGGTTCCGTTTTGGAACCGGAAACCGCCAGTTCCGATTCCGGATCCAAACCGGACGGTTTTGGGGCGGTGTTGCCGGTACCGGTTCAGTTTTTTCGGTTTTTTTTTTCCCCTTTTCGAAGTGAGATTGTGATTTTATTCTATTTTCTATTGTAAATTGAAATTCAAAATCGATAAGATAAGAGTAGAATTCTAAAAAAAAAAAGACAAAGAAAATAATAATCGAAAAGGGAATTTT
>JAYDZE010525773.1:0-15323 GCA_034509125.1 Monilaria moniliformis
TTTACAAATACAAAGCAGCTAAAAGCTTGCTTTTCAGTATACACCCTAACAATCTCCCACTTATACTCAAAACAAGCTTTCGAGTATACACACACTGCCTATTCTCCCACTTATACTGAAAGCGGGTCTAGGTGATCGATACATCTAACTCCCATCGCTTCCACATGACGAGTAAACGTCGTGCCGGGTAGGCTCTTAGTGAAAGGATCTGCCAGGTTGTCCTCTGATGCGATCTTGGTCACCTCAATGTCTCCTCTGCGCACTATATCCCTTATAATATGATACTTCCTCTCTATGTGTTTGCTGGCCTTGTGGGCCCGTGGTTCCTTTGAGTTTGCCACTGCTCCTGAGTTATCACAATAAAATTATGATGCTATTTGGTATACTCTGATACAGCAGAACGTTTTGAGGTTGGTTTAACTGATCAAAACGTATTTTTTTTTTGTAAACTTTTACATGGAACTCTATCAATGTCTTAGAAAGGTTCTGGTAAAATTTAAAAATATTTTGTGCACATATGGAAGTTTGACAATTTTTATAAAAACACTATGAGTTTTCATCTCAGTTTCTATAGTCTGTACCAAAATGTACTAAACTCCCAAAAGGCCATGAATGAGGTTTTGAACTTTTAACACAGTAACATAAACATGGTTAGGTTTGATTTGGCACTGATTTAACTAATTTTAATGCTCGTATGTGGTCTTGGTGTAATTTCTAAATGGAGTCAGAATATGTGAAAGACTTGATCATGTGCTGGAATTTTGTCTCCTATATACTTGGATAGGAAAATGCATTTTGAGCATATATTAAAATATTATACTCTCAAATGGATATGATGAGCATGAAATAAATAATTTTATAGTGCAAAAATATATTCTGGTATTTTTGAAATATTTTGTTATTTAATTTATTTTTTTTGAAAGAATGATTACTTAGACTTATGGATTTAAAGATTTGGTTATTGTATAATTGGCTAATTTATTTTCAAGCATCTTTATAAACCTTATTTATTAAAATTATGTTTTTTGATATTCTGGAATACGTTTAATTGGCTCAAATGGATAATTAAAGTAGAGTAAATGCTTTTAGATCAAAGTTGGAAAAATGTCACAATCTGCCCTATTTTTGCTGCATGTCTTTTGAACTTTTTTCAGGGATCTTATAATGCTTATTTTTTGGTTTAGGTAATTTTTAAAATGATTTCAATTTGTATGTATGTGTTATGTCAATTTTAGTGAATTTATAAGGTTATTTTCTAGTTTTATAAATTGTGTAAAGTTAGTTGCTTGGAAATTGTCCTATTCTGATAGGTTGTAATAATTTATGCGTAATTTTAAAACTACTAGGAATTTTTGAGTAATTATTTTTGGAGATGAAAATAGACACTCGGAGGTTGTTAGAACTGGTAAAATTTTCCCCTAAAATCCTTGGTATGAATCTAGTATGTCTTGTGTAAGTCAGTATAGTGCAATGAAGGTTGTAAGATAGGATAAGATTTTAACAACATTTTTTTTTTTGCATATTCATATCTAGGATTTTTGGTTTAGGACTTTGGGGAGGGTTATGATTATAATTTCTCTTAATTATATGTGGAATTAATATGTGCAATGTAACCCCTAAAGTAAAGGTACCCAAGCTCCGAGTACTAGTCGGAGAAAGGAAAAAGTTCGGGAGTAATTGACGAAGCTTAAGTGATTGTCGTTGGTGCACGGTAGGGTGTTCGTGATTGATTTAAGATTCTCTTGCTATGTTATTTTTATCTAGATTTAACTTAGAACTAAAGCATGATTGATTTATAAAGAAGATGTTTGAGCTACTGAAGTATTTTATGAATAGATATCTTGTGACATGATATTTGGTGACAAAGCATGCTATGATTTATGCTATTGGATGTGTTGATTTAGAAGTGCTTATAAAAATATGCGTATATTATTTCATTGTTGGATATGGTGATTTCATAGCATGATTTGGTATATTGAATTATTGTAAACTTGATCAACGTGTGTGATATAAATTCGTATCCATAGCCATGTGCTCAAAGCGTAGTCAGTGGGTATAGTTGACATGCCATAGGACAACAGTACTACGTCGTCTGTGACCATTCGTCTTCTGGAATACCGAAGCGAGGGTAATCTGATATTTGAACTGGCCCCATCTAAATTATGTCTGATTTGTATCCCTTGTAGAGAAACATCTGAATCTGAATCTCAATATGACTCTGATCTGGTCCGTGTACCCAAGTCTGTCGCTAAAGCACATTAGGGAAAAAACTGTTGTTGGAATTGTATTACTTAAGTATTCTATATGTGCATTTCAAATATTTATGATATTTCTATTGTGACTTGTTATTTGGCATATAAGTCATAGTAGCTTGACTTAATGTTTATATTTATGTATAGTTTGATGGAATGTGATACTTTTGTTTCAATATATAAAAGAGTTGTGATTCGTGTCAAATATTTGATGTGAAAAGTTGTTTAACCTTAAAGGCTTGCTTAACGACTTTGGGCATGTATGATAGACATGTAAGGATAAACGTCAGCAAATGTTTGTTATGTGGAAATTGGCCAGGTAAGTTTAGCCAAGAAAAAATGAGCATACGTTGAACTTTATTATTCGAAATAAATGAAATTCTGACAAGCATGCCTAGATTTATGAATCTAGACTTATAGGGTGAAATTTACAATTTCCTAATTTTACTTGCCCTCTTCTTGAACGCTCTACTGAACTATTGTAGCTCACCCCTTCATCATTTATCCCCTATGCAGATTAGGTAACCTTGGTCGGTCAGTAATACAGCAGCTCAGGGACGTCAATCACTTAGCCTCCTATCCTTCTTTTGGTAAAAGATATGAGTTCGTCAGTATGACATGCTAGGATTCCCTTTTGTATGTACATATTCTGTGTGTTGGAAAGAAACGACATTGGCCTATAACTAAACAAACTATATGGTGTGAGCCACTCTAACTGTGCTTACGTGATAAGCTAGTAAAAAAAAGAACTATTATTTGGCTTGAAACCATTTCTAAAAGTGTGTTTTGGGACTACGTTGTGAAAACAAGTAAGTTTTGATGCATAGTGAATAGCAAATCCTATCTTTTGAAAAAACTGCTCAGTTTACTCAAGTCTTTATGTTTAAAAAAAAGGTCTTCGAGAATTGCCATTTCTTTTGCTGAAATCCGAGTTTGAGTCCATAAGTAACGTCACTAATTTGATTATTGTGATAATCAAATAAGGGTGTTACGTTATTACTATTTATTGAAGATACGCCATTGTGTTATGATCATACAAACTGTGGCCTGATGAACATTACCAGGTTTGTCCAAAAAACTTGGTCTTTTTCTTCCATAACGAAGTCCAAAATATTTAAAACGTGTGTATCTATCATAATTTATTGAAGGAAATATTCATTATTTATAAATTTCAAACCGTATACTTATTAACCTGACCACATACTGTGTCGTGTAGGAACTTCGCGTTGGCTTTGTAAATCGTGAAATGATGAACCAACTGTACGTGTCAATGTACAATTTTTGAGATGGATTTATTCAAACTGCGTACCCTAATTTAATTGATAATTAATGTGTTATTCAACTAATATATGGTCCTACACATTAAAATTATATTTCACAAATCTAAAATAATCGATTAACTACCTCAGGGCACTAAATATTCAGTCGCGCAATGAAGATATGCTAACCGTATATAAAAGAACACTCGTTAAATTTGTATAATTTACATACCTTACGTAATGTTCTTTCAAATCTACAAATTTTGATGTGAATTTTTCCCATCTCCGACAAACCGTACACAAATTAGTTATTGTTTTTCGCATGGTTTTTGTTATATTGATTAATGCTTTAACTGTGTTCAGTAGTTTTTTTATTTGTTATGCTAACAATTCTCTTACGAGTACATTCAAAAAATGTTGACATTTTTTTTATGAATTTTGGAATTAAATGCTTTCCAAAAGTCAGCCCCAAATAATGATTTAATGGGAAACACGATAAAAAGTAAGTCACGATGTCTAAGTGAATTTGGACAATTCATCGTGAAAAGTTGCAACATAAATCCAATATTAGCTTGTTTTAGCTAATTAATAATGCTAGTATATTTTACGCATTGAAATTGAATTCACAGTAAAAATAAGTTCTTTTTCACTAATAGAGTGAAGAATGAGGTCTCCGAGATTGTTATTTCTACTCTAGGTGAATAACATTAAGTATGCGTAGCTAATTATGCATTGTTTTGATGTATTAGAAAGTCAAGATTCATTGTAATGTAATATCTTAGTACGTTACATAGTGATAATTGGTTTACGAGAAGTATTAGAGTGTTATTGCATAGAATTGTGTCTAGGTTAGTTTGATTTGATGTTATCTCCTTGAGTACCTCGAAAAAGAATTATTATAATAAACCTAGCCAGTTGGATTTATTTCCCGTATAATAATAAATATATTAGTTGTGAGAATATACTAATTAATTAACGCTATCATCCATTCTAAATCAAATAATGGATATTCAATATCTTAAACACAAAAAAAACAATAAATTATAAGCAACCATATTTGTAATATAGATAAAGGCGGACAGTGTAATATTAATTATATAATGGGGTGAACTAATATTAATAGACTTAATTGAGTAGAACTCAACTTAATAGATATCCGAGATCTTAAACACGAGAAATAATAGATTAAAAGAGTTATATTTTTAATACAAATGAGAGTGGACAGACTTAAATGAGTTGGGTACAACTCAATAGAATTAAGCACATTACGAGGCTTAGTCCTAATTTTCCTAGGAATCCCTAACTTATACCACAACCCATGTTTAAGGAATGTGGGACGCATAATACAGTGTCCGAAAGCACTTAAATTTTCACTCCCTACACTGTGAGGATTGAAAATTTTGTCTTATTATATATCATGTTTTATGCATTCCACACCCTAGTAATTAGGCTTATTAGATTATTGATATTCGTATTCGAGTCATATAAGGGATAAGCTAGAAGATTTCTACAATCAAATTGTAAAAAGTTGGTGGTAGTTCTAGCCATCCACATTAAAATCAACAATATAAGATTCAGCACGTGAGATAAATAATTGAACTCTAAAAGTATGCTAGGACTCTATTTTTGCCTAACTGGCGTGCTTATATGCGTTCTAGGTAGCGTATTAGATTTGAATTACATAAATTAATTTGAAATATTATTCCTATGAAATCCTGGCAGTTGAACTCCTCATCGGGCTCCATCATTTATATTATTAGTCTCTTGCTTTGCTACTGCACAACATACATTACAATAGTTCCAACAAAACATTTTTATTAAGGAAAGTATATATTTTCTCATTTGCATCATCTATCATTTAGGCTTTAAAGCACCATTGCCTATGTAATTCTCATTTGGAGCTACCTCTCTTTCAACATAATCCTTAAAACTTCTTGTATTTGACGTATTATCTCTTTTCACATAGGCCATTGAGCAATGCTGTGTAAGTAACAACATTCAACTTTAGAGCAGGTTCTACCATATGTTTTACATGAGAAATCAATTTGTGCAAGAGATAAAAAAGAGCTATTGGTCACTAATATCACGAATTATGGCAGACATCTGGATTTTCCCATGAACTTAAAACTTAGTTGTAAAAATCATGAACTTTGGTCGTGTTTGGTATTTCCCACAATCGTCAATTCCAGCCAAATCGAATCATACGTGGCAAGTCAGATAATCTTGGTGGACTAATCGAACGGGGAGCACAACGAAGATGTTTCAAATAGCTGTAAATGAAATCGTTTCACACATACATTGCTATTTAAACTCAGCCCAAATGAAATTAGGGTTCACGTCACTCTCTTTCCCAATTTTCTTTTTCCTCTAAATTTCTTCTTGTTCTTTGATGAATGTAGGATTGAGTGTTCAAAGCTCAAGTGTGTTAGTCATCTTCATCGAATTTGTTCTTCCTCTTCGAAATTTCTCCCTATTTATCGAATTTTGTTCATCTTTGTAATTTCATTAATTTCTTCATATCTTCGTGTTCTTCTTATCATAAGAAACCAAATATGGTTGTGGTTTGTAACCATCGACTTGAGGCAGAGATGTTAATGTTAAAAACTTATGCTAATCCTGGACGGCGGTACTATTGTTGTCCAAACTAGAAGGCGTGTATACGAGCTAAATTCCTTATGTATGAGTTAATTGTATGGGTTTACAACTTTAATTCGTCGTGGGTTGACATATTGAATGGATTGTACAACCCTTTTGAAATCTTGATTGCTTATAATTTCTAACAAAGTGTGGTTACTGACGTTGATTGCTTCTATAGATTTTTGAAATCTTGATTGCTATTGTTTTTCTTGGATATGCAGTTTGATGATTGTAAATTCTTATGATAGATTGATTTGTCGATGTCTTCGAACCAACAAAACTGTTTTTTAGAGATTGAAGATTGAGAGAGACAACTTTGAAGAACAACTAAAGTGAAAAGAATGATGGGGATGTGTTTAGAAAAACTTCGTTTAAAGAGTGAACATTTCAATCACTGGAATTAGTCATAGTGAATCTTGGTCGAAAACTTAGAGTAATGAAAATTGTAATATTGAGTTTTTGTATTGTAATTGTGGTTCATATGTTATGATGAAATTTTCTAAGTAGTAAGTATGATCTTATTGTTTTGTTAGTTGTTACTTTGTTGTAAGTTTGTTGAATCTCTACTTCAAATGAACAATATGTTTGCAAACATCAAATTTGGAAGAATTTACCTTCTATTATCACTCCACTAGGAAGCTTCAGTGTCCTGGATACTTTAAAATCAGAGCAGCCATAAGCTTGTAAACCAACTTAAACTCCAACAAGCCACAATACTTTATGAAACATAACTAAGAAAATTATAATTAGATGCTAAGAGCTAAAACTTCACATAGCTCTATGACTTCCAACAACTTTGAAATCTCAACATTTTTATAGATAAAAACAAACAAACCATCAAACAATAATATTGATCCAATCACTTCACATCATAAGTGATTTTCATCACTAATAACAAAGTTATAAAAAATAAGTGGTCATATGTGTTTTGATCACTAACTAATTGATCATACCAAAACCATGTCCATATAGCAAAAAAACATTGTCTTCATAGTAAAAAAAAAAAAACCAACAAATCACAACACCAACTGTTCATAACCAAAAACCAACAAATTAAAACACCAACTGTTCACAATACCAATTATTCATAGCCAAATGACAATCAAAATCAACAAGTCACAACACCATCTATCATGTCTAACGCTCTTGAGTTGGTTGAGTGCTTTTGACTTTCATTTTTTTTGTTTCATTCAACGATTCACAGTTGTTGCACTCATGGATGAAGTAATTTCCTTTTTTGTTGCATTCTACGATTCACATCCGTTGCACTCATGGATGAAAGTAATTTCCTTTTTTGTTGCATTCTACGATTCACAGTTGTTGCACTCATGGATTGAAGTTCTTGAGAAGCTTGTTCACATGCTTGAGGGGTCTGACCTTGTTGAGAAGACTAACCTTGTTGAGATGCCTTGTTAGGTCAACCTCGTTTTTCTAGATCACACAATAAAGAAGGCATTAGTGCAATTAGATGAGCAAGAAGAAGATGACAAAATGCTACTAACCTAAATTTTTGGAGGCTTCTGAACGGGTGCATTTTTATAGCCTGTAGAGTTGTGTCTTTGGTGTAGAAAAATTTAGCATATCATTGTACAAGTTTTCCTAAGCTTGTTATGATTCTTCTCATTCCTCTCCAAATGATCTTGTTTCCTATTCTTCTTCGGTCTACCCATCATCATCTTCGCAAGAGGTGGTTTAACTAGATAGCCTTCTGCTATTGGCCACATTTTCTCACTATTTAAAGGTGGGATCTCATGTACATAAGCCTTCCTCCTCCATAAGGTAGTACTCATGAACATAAGATTCCACATTTCTTTCAAAAAAATTATCACAACAAACTCATGCACATAGAGGATTACCGTTATTTCACAAAATTCAACATTGAGGAATGCCTTACAGAAGAAATTCAAAATTGTATATTGAAAAGCATACTTTGGGTTTCTTTGTATTAAAACCTTTTTTCTCATATTCTGAAGAGAAATTCAACCTTGTCACATGGTTTGTCTTTTGGATTATGGATGCTTATCCTTAAGCATATGATCATAAATTGAGCAAACAAGTTTTTCTATATTGTAGACTGAATGGTGGATCCATAATCACAGAAGGTATTTTAGTCGGTTCCTTATAGAAAAAGATCAAGTTCTCAAACTAGATAGACATGGACAATCTATCTTGAAAGGTTGCGGTGTCGATCCGAAGTTCGCGCCTATCTTGGCCAACTGATAACACTGATTGTGGTATACATACTTCAACGCTGTGTAAATGAAGTACAAGGTCCCGATGATTGTTTATTTCTTAATCTATATAAGAACATTGAGCATACGATGTTGATTATGTACTACTCTGACTTATCAATGGGTGCAGGTTTTGGCCAACT
Source organism: Monilaria moniliformis (assembly GCA_034509125.1). Classification (NCBI taxonomy): domain Eukaryota; kingdom Viridiplantae; phylum Streptophyta; class Magnoliopsida; order Caryophyllales; family Aizoaceae; genus Monilaria; species Monilaria moniliformis. Next base: position 8,523 of record JAYDZE010525773.1, read on the forward strand.
GATAACACTGAGTGTGGTATACATACTTCTACGCTGTGTAAATGAAGTACAAGGTCCCGATAATTTTTTATTTCTTAATCTATATAAGAACATTGCGCATACGATGTTGATTATGCACTACTATGACTTATCAATAGGTGCAGGTTTTTCGTAACCCTAAGTAATTTCTGATATCTTGGGCAGTGATAATTAATTTCTAGCGATGTTAGCATTGTTATTATATAAAATCATGTCTCGGGAGACCCGAGATTATAATATCCTGAAGAGGAGTTCGGAAAAAGAATTTATTATACAAATCTGCGCAGTTGAAATTTATTCTAGTATAATAAATAAAATTTTGAACTGGACCACTATTAGCTAAAGAGATTAATTTATTAAAGCTCGCAGCTACTTTAATTCATTAATAGATATTATAAATTTTAAACACAAGAAATAATATATTAAAAGGAGCCATTTTCATATTGTGGATTTAGATGGGCAGTGCAATATTAATCCTATAGTGGAGTATATTAATATTAATGGACTGAATTAAGTTGGGCTCGACTTACATAATTAAGCCCATTGGGAGGCTCAATACCAATCCTCTTTGGAATCCCTGACCTAGCACACCACCCCTATATATAGGGGTAGAGAGGACGAAAATCATAAGTAAGACACATACACAAAAACTTCGTCTCCCCATGTGTACTAGAATTAGTGATTTTCTAATCTCCAGTCAGTCTATAGAACTTGATAGAATATGGGTCAAACAATATTCAAGCTATAGGAGGGTTATAGGTCAGAAGATCACAAGCGTGAATTGTTGTGGATGAGTGGTGGGAGTTGCAAGAAATCTAAAAACACTAATTAGTAAGAAGGGTCTGCAAAAAAAGGTAACCATCTGAACTCTAGGAGCATGCCTAGAGATCTATTTTACATGTCTGCTACCTATATAAATGCGTTCTAGTGAAGTAATTAGATCTGTTAATTAAATTTGAATATCATCCTATGAGATCCTAGGGAGTCGAAGGGATCCTTCATTGGAGTTCTCCTAGTATTTAGTTTCAGAGCCAGATCATAGGCACTGATGTTTAAATTTAATTTTTCTTTTTATCTGTTTATTGTCTGGTTTAAATATGATAATAGGATTAATTTTTCTGCAATTTATCTGGTTTATTTGGCTTGAACGCATTTAAATCTGTTGTGTTGTTTTCTGCCTGGTTTATGGCAGCACGATCTATAAAGCCACGGGGGTTGACCGTGGTGGACTACGGTGTATGATTTTATTTTCTTGCAATTATTTGTAATTGGACGGGAAATCAAATGAAGAACAAGAAAAACAAAGAATGAAGGTTGGATCTGCCCACCACATCGCGTCATGGAGCCCCACCCGACAACAACCGGCGAACCATGTCCGACTCGGAATCAGCTGGTGTCACCGGGCGCATGGTGTAAGGGGCACCGCGCCAGGTAGCAAGGGCTGGCCGAAGGTACACGGCGGATGGGGCACAAGGCAGGACAGTGCGGAGGCAGCGACGCCCAGCATCGGGCTGCTCTCGACAGTCTCGGCCACTACACCCCAGCAGCAGGCGCATCGGGAGGTAGCAGTGGGCGCTGGTCAAAGGCGAGCAAGGGCGGGAGCTAGGCGCGCGTGGGTATCGACCGACAGGCGTATGTGCGCGGTCCATGGCCGTCGTTGGGTGACGCAGCACGAGGCAAAGACTGCAGAGGTGTCGCGCGCGGACGATCATCACCCTCAGATGGGCGCCAAGCGTCCGGTGCTATTCACGCTCGGGTGGAAGCACACGCAAATGATGACCCGACTGGGTCAAATCCGGCAGGAACATGAGGATCTGACCTGACCTGGTCATATGCTGAGGGGTGAGTTTGGCGCCACAAGCCACCCGACCGGGTTATATGCGCAGAAAACCCAATCGCGACATGATCGAGCCCAAAACCCCTATTTCGACCCAGGAGTATAAATACCCCTGCTGGACATTTTTGAAAGGGACATTCAGAGCTGGAGGCTATAGAACAATTCAAAAGAAGAGAGAGAAGAGAGAAACAACCTTGGGGAGAAGATCTTCAAGAAAGAGCATCAACCATCTAAGAGACGAGTGTAGAAATCGAACTATGGCCATGAACACGGTTTCAAGTTTATTTACTCTATTTCAATTTAGGATGTTAGGCTAATTTTCTCAAGTTGTCCTTAATATGTAGTAGGATGCTTGTAGACGTACTTTGATTTGGATCCGTCGTTTTATGTTTGATCTTGTGGTTTGCTTCCATTTTATTGGATTAAATTTGCTATAGACTATTTTATGATGCATCATTGAGTAGTTTATCTTTGCTTATTTTCTAATGTCTCTTTAACTTAGAAAATAGTAGTTATTTAATAATTCGGAGATCTTAGAACTAGTATTGTTCATATACTTGTTTGAAGGTGGATACATGTGTGAATTAAGCTTAGTAATTAATTTGACTTTTCTGTGCTTCCACGAGAACTTAAGTTAATGAACAAGGGTTATTAGACGTGTTCAGCTTATGATAATCCTATAATTACTTTGACATGTTCAGTGTTAATCGAGTGAAAAACCAAAGCACAATCCTCAATACCATGAAATCAAATTAGGGCATCGATTCAAATTGAGGTTCTTTATCAATCATCTAAAACATGTTAGGGATAACCTCTTCCATCTCATTAAGCAACAATTTCAATTTGTCTTTAATCTTGTTATTTTGCAATCTTAGCCTTAGTTAGTCTTTCACCACCATTAATTCATTTTATTTTTGGTTAAGCAATCAATTAATCTCCTTGTGGGTTCGACCCCTACTTGCTACTTTCGACACTGTTCTCTTATAGTAGAAGTGATTTTATGGTATTTTATAACTTGTGTGTGCAGTTCTTTATTAATCAAATATAAACTCTAAATTACGCATCAAGTTTTTGGCGCCGTTGCCGAGGAGAGCAATTGGTTGTTTAATTTTTGTTTACTTTGCTTTCAGTTTTTTTTTTAGTTTTTCTTTTTCCTTTCTTCTGTACTGTGTTGGTGTATTTTCTGTTTAGCAGGTGTTACAGAAAAGTTTTTTAGCACAGTTAATGCACCACACTCGATCTAAAGGTCCACCACAGTTCAGTGCACTCATAAGACACAGAAAAGTACCTCGAGGTCTAGAAATTGAGAGCTTTCCAAGCTACTCAAGTCTTGTGAGAACTAATCCGTTGTACGGTACAGAGCAGGTGGATAGTTCACAATCAGAACTGTCGAAAGAAATGACAGAAAATCACCAAGGCAATGGAGTGCATATTCCCCCAGTAGAGAGATTTGGGGATATCTTCAATTCCAGAGACAATCATCCTGATGACTTCGCATACCCGATGGAGAATATAAACATCCCACCTCACTACATCAGTCTGGTGAACGGAGGCAGTTTCTTCCATGGAAGAGAAGATGAGGACCCGATTTCACATCTCAATGCTTTCTATGAGTTGATGGGAAACCATAGACCACAAGGGATTCCCCATGATCGAATCAAGAGGGCTTTGTTTTCTTTATCTTTAATGGACAAAGCTAGGGAGTGGTATGGTTCATTGCCAGGATACAACATAGCCACTTTTGAAGAGCTAAAGCAGAAGTTCCTGATGGAATACAACTCCCCAACGAAGATTGAAAAGCTCAGAGATTCCATAACGTCTTTTCAGCAGCAACACGATGAATCATTTGCAGATGCATGGTAGAGATTTTTTAAGATGTTGAGAAAATGTCCAAGTCATGGACTAGCTAGAGGGAGAAATCTGATCAAGTTCTACCAAGGGCTGACACACGAGAGTATGGCCTTGATCAATGCTAGCACGGATGGAGACCTAGACAACAAGACTTACGATAAAGTTCGTGATCTATTTCAGAAGCTAGCTGCAAACCAGAGAAACTGGTATAACTCGAGGAGAGCTGCATTGAAGAGAGCTGACACCTTTAGAGCTACTGCGGATTTAGAAAGAATGAGTACTTTGAAGGCACAATTGGTCAATATAAATATTCAGATGGAAACAGTAGCAAATGCAGTAACACCACTACAATTAAATCCTCAACCACCAACTGCCTTGCTCGTGAAGTGTGGGGTATGCCAAGGAAGCCATCACACTGATCAATGTCAGTTGATACAAGCTCAAGAGATTGAAGGAGTGAACTATGTGGGAAATAATCATCAAGGATTCAACCAAGGGCATCACTTCAAAAATCAAAACAATTGGAGACAACAACAGGTGTTGGAATCAAGGAGGACCAAGCAATAATCATAATGATCAATGGAGGCCGAATATATCTCCACTGGGTTTTGACACAAGAAAACCCACCCTGGAAGACCAGCTAGGATAGATTTTCTCATTCATGACAAAGAGTCAAAAAGAGAACGAGCAGTTCACCGAGAAAACCACATGGAAATTTGGCCAGCTTGATGCTTCTATAAGGAATCTGGAGAGGCAAATCGGGCAGTTAGCTCAAGCGTCGCATACAAGAGCTCCAGGGACTCTACCAAGCGACACCGTACCTAACCCTAAGGGTAAGGAGTAATGCAACGCAGTTAAGCTGAGGAGTGGACCAGAGCTACATCCTTCAAAGCCAGTGGATACCCAACGTAGTTCAGACACCCTTCATACAGAGGCGGACAAAGGAGGTGAACTATCCATTGAGGTGGAAGAGGAAGGGCAACCTGAGAAGGCTAATGTTGCCCCAAACATAAGATCATCGCATCCCAAAACACCTCTAAGCCCAGCATGAGATCCCAAAAGCATGTTCAATTTTCCTGACTACATCCTACCTCCCCCATTCCCAATAAAGCGAAAGAAAAAGGTGCAAGAAAGGAGTTTTGAATGGATGATGAGCGTCATCAAAAAAGTGAGTGTGAAGGTCCCTCTTGTTGATCTCTTCATAAATTTTCTAAGATTTTCACAGTTCTCCAAAGATTTATTAGCAAATAAGGAAAAAATTTAGAACAAGGTGTAATGGCTCTTAGTGCAAGTTGTTCTCAGTTGATTCAAGAATGATGCCAACAAAGGTGAAAGATCCTGGAAGTTGCTTAATTCCTTGCGAAATTGGGAGCAAGAAATTTGCAAAGTGTTTGCTTGATCAAGGCTCTGGCATCTCATTGATGGCCTTAAAAACTACCCAAGCAATCGGTTCGGAGCATCGAATGGAGCCTGTTGACATTGATCTCCTACTTGCGGACCACTCCATTATTAAAACGACGGGCTTTGTTGAGGATGTTCTAGTGAATATCGATAAGTTTGTCGTGCCAGTGGACTTCATTATTCTCGACATGGAAGAAGACAAGCAAGTCCCTATACTGTTTGGAAGATCATTTCTAGCTACTGGAGATGTGACGCTAAGGGCAAATAATAACCATGTCACATTTAGGATTAACGGGGAGGAAGTCACCATCAATAAGGAGAAGAGAGTGATGCACCCCATGGACAAGAAAGGATAGAAGTGGATCAAGTCGAGCCAACGACTACAAACAAAGGCGCTTGTTAGGAGGCAACCCAATGGGTTTTGTTTTATTTCTCTTTACATTTTTCTTTTTCAATAAGTCGGGGTTTTTTTTCGTTCAATTCTTTCCCCCGACAAGGTCTTGTTGAATTGAACATTTTTCATGAGTTTTGGTTGTTTAAATGGCAGGGAATCAAAGATAGACCACAAGTCTTGAAGATGGATGAAATTTGGGGTCAGAAGGCACTACCCGACCGGGTAGAATGAGGACGGACAAGCCACCCGACTGGGTTATTCGCACTGGAAAAATTCGGTTGATAGAAAGACCAACCCGACCGGGTGGCCTTATGGAACAAGCATCACCCGCCCGCGTGGAAGATGCTGACAAAAAACGGATTCCAGGTAGTCTCACCTATCCGTGTGGGTTGAAGCCACAACATCCACCCCGCCGGGTGAGTTGACGATTCAAAATCAGGTAACAGAAAGTTTGACCCGGTCAGGTTGTTCTGGAAACAAATATCACCCGGCCGGGTGAATTGCACTTTTTTCCAGAAACTTTCTCCTGGCCGCGTAGTTTGTAAAAACAGGTTCACCCAGCCGGTTGGCTGTCGCGGACAACTTTAAAAAACATGTTGATTCCTTCTTCTTCCTCACTTTTTCCCCAAACTCTCTCTTTCTCTCAAAACCCTACCTCACGCCCCCTCCCCAATTTCGAATTCCATCATTTTTCTTCCCAATTCACTTATAATCACACACATTGCACTCACCCAACTCCTTTAATCCATCATTTTTAGTGTTTTAACCATAAAAATTGGATTTTTGGTTAATTTGTGCTTAAAGAACAAAGTAGAGGAATATTTGCGTCATTGTGTCTAAATCCACCATCAAGGTTAGTTTTTTCCTCTCTACTTATTTCATTTGTGTTGTTTACATGTTGTTGGAGCATTAGGATGCATAAATTCTACATATTTTGTGTTTTAAATTCAACAAATGTTTGTGGCTTTATGTCAAATACATGGTGTGTATGCTTCATTCTTGAAGAATATGCTTGAATTATGGATTAATTGTTGGTATTGATTGATGTTAGAATTTGTCATTCCTACCTAGAGGCTAGTGTGGTTATTGTTAATAATTGGAAAACATAGATTATTTGGTGCTTGTTGGACTAGCACACTACAAGAAAAACGCTCATACACTACACTACACTACATAGACTATGGTTTTTTTTAAAAACCGTAGTCTTTTGTTATAGACTACGATTTTTCGGACCAACCGTAGTCTATGAGCGTCTTTTTTTTCAAATAGACTACGGTTGCTCGAAAACTGTAGTCTGTAC
>JAYDZE010525884.1:0-15323 GCA_034509125.1 Monilaria moniliformis
CGGGTTATCTTCGGGCCAACCCTATCGGGTTGCGGGCTATTCGGTTTAGGGTCATTCGGGTTGAGATTTTTTTCGGGATGTGATTTTTCAACCCTAATCCTGTCGGGTTGTCGGGTTAATCGGGCCAACCCACGGGTTTCGGCCTAAATTGACATCCTAGATGAGACAAACTCTCAATATATATGTTTACTTACTCCCCTCAATTATTAAGCGGTGCTTTCTAATGTGCGCTGAGAAGGAGCCCATGATTACCGGCGCAGTTATCTCGCATGTTTCCGCATTTGTCCTTATAATTGTTTCTAAATTATTTCGAGTTACCTTATAATGGTTATTGAAAAAAAATTGAAATTACAGCCACTGTTGGGCCATAATCGGTAGAGTATATATATCATAATTGAGATAATTAAAATTGCCACTATATATTTGTGTAATCAGAAAATATTAATGTGGAGGTATGTTCTTTTACAATTTGGAGGTAAAAGGTGTGGGAGCTCTTAATTTTGTATGAATATATCATATATTTATTCCATGAGTTATCTTGTTTCTTTATATTGTGCTTAAACACCTCTAATTCAATTCGTTGGTAAAAGAATATAGATTAAATATACCAATTACTATATCTAATTAATTCTAAGTGCGCCCTTAGAAAAAGGAAAGAAGCAATAAACATAATTCTATGTTGCCATCTTCTGCAGTTAGCTTCTCAAAAACGTGTCATCTATCTCAATTATGTACAACACGTTTGTTATTGTCATTCACCTGGATTTAATATTTTATTGAATAAGCATATTACATAAGTATACTTCCTACAATCCCCCCATTCAATGTACTATCACTAATGTAATTCTAAAAAAGAAAAAGAAAAAGAAAAAGAAAAATACATTCCAACCTTTTTAGATTAAACAGAGCATACTTTTTATGTACTATAAAAAATTGGTTAAAAGCTGAAATATGAAATTATATTTCAGACATTGAAAATCAATATACTAAATAATCAGAACATGCAAGGTTTAATGCTCAATTTTTATTTAATAGCTTCTAACAAGTGTACGAGTGATGGCGACGACTGTACTTGAGAACTAAATATTAAATATTTAGATGGTTTTATTTGTTGGGTATGATGATGCTATTGCTACTGATTTAGCTTCACGTAATAATCACAATCATTATCTTTAATAGAAAAGCAATTACGCCACTAATCCCACTACTCCCCCTTTCATGCTCCTGCTTCTTCAACCTCTTCTATCTATCCTCATCAATCAACAAAACATTAACAATAATTAAATAAAATAAACACACACACACACAGAGAGAAACACAACCGCCACATTTTGTAGGCATTTTGCTCAATAAAATAGAGCAAGACATTCCAGAGCTTCACTGTCCAACTCCAACACTTTGCTGAATGCGGCTGTGTTTGTTAAAATCATAGTCTTTCATTCTATACATCTTTCTCTGAGAAACCAACCAAGTCTGTCTTTGAATCAAAGTCTCGCTCGTTTACGAACTTCACTTTCTCATTCGCCGCTGTCATTCTTGTTGCTGGTTTTGATTCCAGATTCGTTTGTGCAGCTCTCTTTCTTTTCTTTGTTTATTTCTTTTTTTTTTCTCCGCGTAGAATAAAGACAGAATCTTGGTTTCTTCTTGTGTTCTTCTCTTTTATTTCTTTAAATTCTTTGTTGATAAAACAGTTTAACATCCACATTTGGGCTGGCTTTTATCTGTTCTTGAACAGCCCACTTCTTCTAGCTCCATATTCCTATTCGGGTTTTCTTCTACACTGGTTTTGTCGATTGGCTCTTCAAGAACATAACTGTGTGTTGTGTGTGTTTGTGCGTGCGTATGTGTATGATTCAGCTTGAAAGATGAGATGGTTTACTTTATTTGGAGTTCTTTTTTTAAGTTTAGGACTCTTTTTAGCAGACTGCGCCACATTCCCCCAAAATGAAGGTAAAATCTTGGTTTAATTTGATCCACAGATCTTGATTCTTGATTGAACTGCTATGTATAGTACACCAACTGGTAGTTATTTAATTACTGTTTGATTCTTGAACAAATTTAGGATATTGTTTGATTTTCTTGAAGAAACGTGGGATATTGTTTGATTTTCTTGAAGAAATGTGGGATATTGTTTGATTTTGTGTTGCTAGATCTTGGGTTGTAGTTGTTCGTAGATAATATAATGTGTTTGTGAGACTGTGGTTGCAGCTGAGCTGAATAATGTAGTGCAGATTTTATGTGTTGGTTTGTCTTACATTAGAACTGTGGGTTATGTTCAGTTGAAGCTTTGAATTCCTTCAAGAGAGAGATTTTGGAGGATCCCTCACATGTGTTGTCGAATTGGAATTTTCTCGACTCCGATCCCTGTGGTTGGCCTTTCATTGCTTGTTCCGTGGGTGGAGATCATGTCATAAAGCTGTAAGATTTTCTGCCAGTGTTAGTTAGTAAGAGAGCAAAAGATTGATTTATAATGTTGGTGTAAATAGTCATAGGGAACGATTTGAACGTGATAGTTAATCGTAGTGCACAACATAACTTGCCATTTTTTATGCTACTCGGGTTTGCAGTAACGTGTCTGGAAAGTCTTTAAAGGGGTTTATTACACCAGACTTGTACCAGCTCTCGGATCTGCAAGAATTGTAAGCTCTTGTCTTCTCAAAATGTATGAGATTAGCTATTGTGGCTCGATATATGAGGCTGATTGTATGTATCTCGCTCATGGGCAGAATTTTGCATGGAAATTTGTTGATTGGTGCAATTCCTAAGGAAATAGGCATGCTGAAAAACCTCAAGGTTCTGGACTTGGGTTCGAATCAGCTAACAGGAGCAATTCCGCCCGAGATTGGGAACTTAAGCAGCATCGTGAAAATGTTAGTGAAATATGGCTGCTGACATCAGTGTATTTGTGGTGTTCTTTCTCTGTTGCTTGGCCTTTACTTTTCTGTTAGCATTGGCTATCTTCCATTTTTACAGAAATCTTCAATCCAATGGGTTGGCGGGGAAGTTACCTCCTGAACTTGGGAACTTGGAATATCTTGAGGAGCTTCGACTGGATAGGAATAAGCTTGGGGGAATTCTGCCTGCTAATGGTTCAGATTCTACCTCAGATACACGTGGAATGTATGAATAAAGCTCTTTTATGTGTCTGTAGTTCTCTTCACTAATCTGCCTTGCAATACTCGGTTTACAATGTTCGTATGAATTGGTGGGTTGTCTGCATTTTAAAACATGCTTGTGCTAATTAGGGCTTGTCTGCATATATTATCTATTAGTTGGCACTCTTCGATGTCAATATTATTCCTCTGAGAGATGAAAATTGAAAATGCAACTTCTTAGGTATTGACATAGTTCGTTTAAATATGCTTTTATGATTGTCGAACGTCGTCTTACAAATATACTCGAGCAACTCATTTCCGAGGTTAGGAGAATAATGCCCTAGCCAGTAACTTATGCCCAATTTGTTAGTTGGTTCACTGTGTTTACTTTCAATAGCATTCTGTCTGAGAATTTGTTGCATCGTTACGTGTAAATGCTACTAATTCAGCTAGCAATTTACCTAACCTGTCTCCGGATATTTTTCTTGATACAACTATGTTAGGTATGCATCAAACAACCAGCTCATGGGATTTTGTCGATCCTCCAAACTAAAAGTAGCCGACTTCTCATTCAATTTTTTGGTCGGAATCATACCTAAATGCTTGGGATATCTTCCTAGGTATATTAGCTACTTTGTTGCCTTTCTCCTCAGTCTTCATCTATTTTATTATTTCTTTACTTTTTGGTTAATGTACTTAAGAATCTAATATTTTTATTATAGGACAAGTTTCCAGGGCAATTGCCTTCAAGATAAAGACGTGAAGCAACGACCTGCTGCACTGTGTGGTAGGTAACCCAGCTTTCTGCCCTTTCTAAGCACATGCTAGTCTTGAAGTTGTAAAACATAAATTATATCTTAATTTTTGTCAGTTCTACTGTACAACATGGTTTAAAAGGTTATGTTACGTATTTTGTTTAACTTGGTTAAATCCTGCAAAGAAATTACATAATGTTCTGTACTGACACTAGTTATGACAAAATTTCTACAGCAGGTGGTGCGCAACCCGCGAAAGGCCATTCAGTTAACCCGAAGCACCTGCCTACTGCAGAGGTAGCAAAGGGTCGTACTAATACATCAAAACCTTTGTGGCTTTTGGCTCTTGAAATTGGTACCGGAACTATAGTAGGCGTGCTCTTTGTCATTGCTCTTTTCACGGCCTCCCAGAAGTGGAAGAGAAGACACTCCATCATGATCCCATGGAAGAAGTCTTCGAGTGCTAAGGACGACGGTTCAATTTATATAGGTTGGTCCGCAATTGAAATTTTATTCCCTCAGTGACCAATAAGTGAATTATATAGGTTTGTTTTAGCTTAGGAGAAATTTTCTTCATCAACTGTCAAGCTCCTAATAATGAAGGGCTTATGCAGATTCTGAAGAACTGAAGGATGTAGTAAGGTACAGGAGACAGGAACTTGAAATAGCCTGTGAAGATTTCAGCAACATCATCGGCTCATCTCCGGATAGCTTAGTATATAAAGGAACCATGAAAGGTGGGCCAGAGATTGCCGTGATATCCCTTTGCATTAAAGAAGATCAGTGGTCAGGCTACCTCGAGCTTTATTTTCAGAAAGAGGTTCTTTTTTCTTTTTTTAAGTAAATTTTCTTAGGGCTCTTGCTATATTGTCGAATATATAAGGTTTTCTTGCTTCAAATATGCTTAAAGAAAAATATTACATGACTCAGGTGGCCGGCTTGGCAAGATTGAATCACGAGAATGTAGGGAAATTGCTGGGCTATTGCACGGAAAGCAAGCCGTTTACAAGGATGCTGGTTTTCGATTATGCATCAAACGGAACACTCTATGAGCACCTTCATTGTATGTAATCTTTCCTTTTGTCTTTTTACAATTTGGAACTTCATTGTTGTATAGTTATAACAGCTGATAACCAGATACTTTCTGATTAAGTGTAGATGGAGAAGCATGCCAATTCTCGTGGACTCGGCGCATGAGGATTCTTATCGGGATCGCCCGCGGTTTAAAGTATCTTCACGCTGAACTCGACCCACCATTTACAATATCTGATCTGAATTCCAGTTCCATCTATCTGACTGATGATTTTTCTCCCAAGGTAAGGCAAGATAACCTGTCAATCAATCCCATAAAAGATACAACGTTCTTAGTAGATAGTCTCGTCTCCTTCTGCAGCTGGTCGATTTTGAGTGCTGGAAGTCAGTCCTTTCCAGATCAGAGAAAAGCTCAGGCACCATTAGCAACGAGGGTGCAGTTTGTATTCTCCCAAAGAATTTGGAAGGGCGTCATCTTGATATCCAGGGAAACATATATGCCTTCGGGATACTGTTACTTGAAATTGTCAGCGGGAGACCTCCGTATTGCGAAGATAAAGTATGCTTGGTTGAATGGGTATGCCTCTTTCGACTTATCTCACTTGAAATTCGCTGTCTCAGTTATTTTAAAGGAACCACCTTTGCCTTGTATTTGCAGGCTAAGGAATATCTGGATTTGCCTGAAGTGATTTCATATGTGGTGGATCCGGAGCTGAAGCATTTCAGATACGAGGATCTGAAAGTGGTGTGTGACGTTGTAAACCTATGCATCCGTCCCAGCACCAGCAAGAGGACGTCCATGGTGGAGCTGTGCACAATGTTGGAGAGTGGCATTGACACATCTGTAGCTGCGGAGATGAAGGCGTCTTCTCTGGCTTGGGCTGAGCTCGCACTTTCTTCATAGTGAGTCTTGGCTGATACTGTAAATCCAAATTATATACTTGCACTTTTTTGGGTTTCTGCAAATCTCCTTGAGGTGCCTGAATTCATGTAAATGCTTCATATATTCTTTTTTTTCTTTTAAGATGATTAGGTAGGACCCGAGTTTTGCTTCACTGTCGACTCTTTTTTATGTTTCTTGGTATTGTGTGGTTTTTGAGAGTGAGAGTGAGAGAGAGAATTCTCGTGCATTTTGGTGCACCTTGAATTCAGCTTCACAAGTTCTTGATTAGATAATGAGCAATAGAGTTTTGTATTTTTTATTCTTTTAGGTTTGAAACATTTTGCTTGCTGAAAGTGCTGAACTTTAGGAAGCTCACAAAATTATGTTATAAGCTATAAAGTTATTCTTAAATTATAACTCTAATTGTTGACTGATTTTTTTTTTTTATCTGAACTAAAAGAAGATAAGCCCTACTCCTATGTTCACTTAAAACTTTATAGTAAATTTTTTGGTCAATTAAAACTGACATGGATCAGTATTTGTTGGAAATTCAAGTTAGAAATTGTGAGTACTTCAAAATTCTAGTCGGAAATTTGGCCATAAACACTAGTTCATGATAGCTTTAGTTGGCTAAATTTTTTGACACAAGCTATTTTTTTGAAAGGGAATTTCATATATAAATTTTAATCAACGTCATCAAAAATGATATTCCTAAGCCAACTAGGGTAAGAATCGGTCCACAAGTTGGATTCAAACAATGCATCCGCAAATTGTGCAAGAGACTGATCAGACTTGTTCGTATTTCTGTTAGTGTGAAACACTCCAATCAGAAGATTGTTCCTAGCCATAGCAAGGGTCTCATAAATGTCCGTTGGGAGAAAACCTCCTCGTTCCTCTGGGTTACCCATACTCTGAGCTCCATGGAAGAAATTCGCTAAGATCTCAACATGTGCCACATGATGTTCGACGCATATTGTGATCCTGTAAACCATAGCCATCACATCTGCAAGCAACATGTTTGAAGAATGGGACATTCTTCTTGATATTGTCGCACCGAATGGTAGGAGCAATGAGCCAACTCTCCACTTCACCTTTTTCATCAACGTAGATAAGTACAAACTATATTTGTATTTTTTTTAAATCCAGGAGGGAGTATAAATTCTTTAACTTCATTTTATTCAAACAAAAGTTAAGTATGATTCATAATATTTTAATAAATTTATTTTTATTAAACATAATATTCCATTTGTCCTTGAAAAATAACTCATTTTTGTCATTTAGGTGCGTCCATAAAAATTTATCTCTTTTCATTTATAGACACTATCCTACAACCTTTAACCATCAATTTATCAATTTATTAATTGTTGGTACTTGGCATGTAAGTATTAGTGTATGGGAGAGAGAAATACACTATTAATAGCAAATTAATTTTTTTCGATAGTTTTGGCACTTTTACTAATGAATCAGTAGATGTCAAATAATAGTGCCCAAAACTAAAGATTCAGTACTGATAACTGCTTAGCAGAGAGAAGACTATAAGAGTGGTGATAGTTATGACTAATAACTATCGTGGTGCAGAATGTGGTGTTTAAACTTACCTTATTGAAAACCTTGATTGTACACTTAGTCGATTTACACTTTAGTCAGAATTAAGACTCTTTCAGTAGAAGATGGCTACTAAAAGTTTATGAGAATATTATGTTGTGAAGTATATACTTGTGCTGTGTGATGACAATTCAATAACATAAAATGTAAAGTATTGAACAATAAGGAACACAAGTATTTTTACGTGGTTTACAGTGTATTGCTCCTACGTCCAGGGTGTAAAGTATTGCTCCTACGTCCACTAATTGAGATTACAACTTGCTTACGAGTGCAAGTAACCTAACACATAATTAACCTTACTTGTTACAACTTAACTTATTTGATTTCTTTTTGCTTTCATTAGCGATAACTTTGATATGTCTAGCCTTCTACTCGGGGTTGGTTGAAGTGAGTTTGGTCATTTCTAATTAAGAACAAATTATTCAAAGAAATGATTTGTTCGATCTAGACTTAGAATATTACAAAAAATTGCCTAGAAAACTAAGGAAATAAAATATCAAATTCCTCGAGGCATAGTATAGAATTAATCTCAGAGGAATCACTTAATACGTTGAGAGTTCCCTTATTTAAAAATGCTTTATGAGCTTTGAGAATTTGCTTAAGAGCTTGAATGCTTTGGATTCACATATGCAACATTTTGGTAAAAATTCAAAGATTATGGTTTGGCAGGTATTTATAGATGGGATTTGAATAGTGCATTTGGAAGAAGCACCAATCAAATCCCTCCATATTGCCATTCGAAATTATCCCATTTGAACTTTGTCAAGTCGCTTTCGTGCCTGCAACGTCGTACCACTGTAGCTCTGTGACCTTGTGTTTTTTCTTTGATTTGCGGGATCTCTACAGATCTTCTCCGATACACGAAGTCAAACACTCAACATGTATGTCGACTTCGTGTTTCTTCAAGAGGTCCTAACTGTCTTTCTTCAGTATTAAAAACTTCCCGTGTTTCTTAAGGTGTTGCATTTGACATCTCTCCCGTGGCTCCAAACTTCAGTATTTCTCTTGCATGTGTCGTGAGCAACAAGCTTCTTCCTACAGCTAAACTTCTACTGCTAAATCTACACTTAGTAGAATGCTTCCTAACATGTTAGTAGTATTAGGTTTTCAGCAAAGTGACAATCATCGAAGTCATAGTATTTAATCAAACTTAATTTTATTTAGGAATTTTCCTAACATGTATCCTTTCTGCCACATGGCCAACATTTTTTCCACTCACAATACATTCAACTACTTTTATTAATCACTATTAATACTACAAATAACGTCAAACTCTTTGTCTACTCACAATGCACTCAACCGTTTATATTAAAACTCGTGTCACACATAATTATTGTTTATATATGAAAAAAATATTAAAATATTAAATATAATAATAGAACATGATGACATAGAAAAGATGTGAAAAATTAGATTCCACAATTTTATTTGTGATTATTTTTTACGCTAATCATTATCTATATACTAACTTTATTAATTGGATTATCAATATACTAATTACTATAAATATTTCATGAACTTTTATCATTCAAAATATTTAATTAGGTAAATGTCCAAAATAAAATCTATTTACATGTTACGAAAAATGCTAACAATTTCTTGCTTATATAGCGTGTTTATCTCTTAGGCCCACTATACCGATCAGCGTATCTATAATCCTATTTCTACACCATAAATTTCCTTCCATTATTTATAAGTCTCACACTATTTTTTATTATATTTTTTACTCAAGAATTAACACCTACAATCATATCCACTTACTATCCCTTTCCTTCTACTATTCATGGATCTAATCTCTTATTTTTTTTATTTCATTTCTTATTTTATATATTTATTATATATTCTAATTAAATTAAATATTTAATTTAATTAAAAATACGAAACTCATTAAAATAAGAAATATTACATAATTAGAATTCTAAAATTACATATAATTTGTAATTGTATATATTTATATATTCTGATTTAATTCAAAATTGAATTAAATTCATTAAATTATTAAAATTAATCAATTCGAATACGAATTAAACTTAATTAATTTTATTAAATTTTAAATTCATATCCTAATTAAATTGACATGCTAATAAAAATTTAAATATAACAATTATAAAAAGAAGAATTAAAAAAAAAGAAACAAATGCAAAAAAAAAACAAAAAAAAGTGAAAATATACAAAAATAAATGAAAAAACAAGAAGAAAAAAAAACAAAAAAGATGAGAAAAATAAAAGATAAATAGTATAGTTAGGTTTCGAACCCACAAACTTTTGTTTTCTACTAGGCTAAGCTTTGATTTTATAATTAAATCAACACATTAATATATATATATATATATATATATATAGAGGTGTATTCAAATAAAAACCAAATCTTATTGCATAAACAGAGACTAAATAATAACTGTAGGATTAATAGATCTAACGGCTAATATTATGACACGTGTATTTATTTTATAAATAATATATTGAATAAAGTGTAGTATAGTAAATGGTCAAAACCGCAGTAATGATGTAATCCCTATTTTATAGGGACGTGATTTGTATCTCATTTAATAGATATGGTAACTTCCTTATTTTTGGGGATTTTATATACGAAATAGATTTATAATGATATAAAACGAGCGTTATGATGATACTATTCGTATGTTATAATGATGATTTGGTTATTGCAGTTATGGTGATTTTAAATAAACAAGTTAGTTGTATTTATTAAATTGGACTCGTTATTTGGTTAGATTTTGAGAAATAGTCATGTTTAGTATCGTGTGCATATATAATGGAGTCATTACTCCTGAAATTCCCCAACAACCAAATAAATCTTGCCTAAATTGATGTTTGACTATATTGGCAGTTTTGATGATATTCTACATACGTTGTAATGATATATAATGAGTTTTATGATGATACGTTGCATACGTTATAATGATACTGAGTCATTACTCCTGAAATTCCGCCAACAACCAAAACTAAATCTCGTATAAAATTGATACTTGACCATTATACCCTTATAATGATATAACAATAACAGCATAATGATCCGCGTTTTAGGGAAATCTTAACCATCCATTTTTTAATCCAATGGTTTAGATTTGATCTTAGTTATGCAATAAATGTGTGGTCTCACCCTAATGCATCCATATATATATATATATATATATACACACACAAATATGGCACAAATGTTGCCCACTCGCGCATCCAGCGATTGGACAACACCGCGAGCTGTTAGTGAAGGAGAAGATGAAGGTGACTAGCGTGTCAGCTCGCCCTATTTCGCGTCATTGCGAGCCGTCTATCCTGCCCTAGCCCGCGCAATGCAGCCCACAACCAGTCCATCTCTCCGGGACAGACCAAAAAGCATCCATCGTGGATGCTCTTAAAGCCAGCCCAAATTGGTGCTTTGATGTGATTTTAACCTGCAATGGATGCTTCTGGGCAATGGATTCTGTGCGGTACAAGTTGGGCATGAAGAGGTCGTCTCTGTCTTGATCAATGTGACTCAATGCCTCTTTCGTGGAATACAAGCCTTTTTCTCCTTCTCAATACCCTTTTCTACCTTGCCTTGTACATGCAACCATTATAAGCCACTCGTGCCCCCAGACATGAATACACACATTAGAAATATGTTCATCCTCTTTCGTTCTCTCATGCTCGATGCCAACCGCCACCTGACGCCACCATTCGGCCATCATATTTCTCCTACTGCTCTCCCCTCTCTACTCGACCTTTTCATTTCTCTCTATGCACTCTACGCATGCACATGCTGGGAGTGAAAGAAGTAGGATAACCTTTCATATCTTTTGGTCTTTCTCTGTCTCCCGTGAAACCGTCGAGCCGCCATTCCAACTGCCGATGCCGACGACCACCGTCGTTGTCCTCACCCCACATGACCTCTACATCTTTCTCCTTTCTTTCTTTATCCACCATTGGAGTGAAATTATGATCTAGGAGCTCCAGCCCATTAACTCAAATTATTTGAAATTAAGGTAAGCATTCATTTCATCATGCCTATTTCATCTTCTAAAATTTGAAGTTGTGGGTAAATGGGATGAACTTCACCCCTAGGTTGAAGAAAATAAGAGGACCGAACATATCCCTTTTATAATTTGATGAATATAGTCTTTTATTTTACTTGAGTTAGTGGAATAATAACTTTTAATGATAAAATTGAGCATGAATTACAAATTAAAATCTTACCTTAGGAGAGAGGTGATGAAGGCCAAAAATGTTGAGGGCGAAAATTGAGAATTGTTATGTTATTTGAGAAATTGAATTTAAATAAGTGCTAGTTTACACTTGGATATGATTTATGCTTGAGATGTGAAAGAAAATTTAATCTTGGATATAAAGAAAATGTTAGCCGAAAATTCTATATTAAGAGAAGAAGAAATTTTGATTTGATTACTTGAATTAAACTTATATGATTGTTTTTGGATTTATTAAGCATGATTCAAGATAAGACTTGAGATGAATTCGAAGCATAAGTTAGAATTCCACATTGGACAAAATCCTATGTTCTGCCACTTTCTGCAAATAATTTTACGATACGCTTAGGATGGTATACACTTTGTTTTAAGAATTTTTGAAATAACTTTAATGTGTCTATAAATTATATTAATTTTCTGAAGATTTAACGAGTACAATTACTATGTGTAGACTTTGTTTGGAAAACCTTGCTAGTAACTGTCAAAGTTTGGTAGGCCATAGGAAAATGGCGTATAAGTCTTTTACTAAAAAAAAACAAGGATTCAAGGGTAATGGGGATATATAAGGTGCGTCTTGTGGCTAATGGCTTTACTCAAAAGGAATGCATTGATTTTAAAAAGACTTTCTATTTGGTTTATACAAAAGACTCTTTTAGGATAATTATGGCATCAGTTGTACATTATGATCTTGGAATACATTAGATGAATATAAAGATAATATTTCTTAGTAGTACTCTATCGAGATGATTTATATGGTGCAAAAAAAATTTGTGTTGGTGGACCCAAAGCTTGGTTTACAAATTAAATAAATCCATCTATGAGCTCAAGCAGGCTTCTCGTCAGTGATAATCACATTTGGCTTTGAGGCAAACACTATTGGTGATTGTGTGTATCACAAAGTCAGTGGGAGTAAATGCAATTTCTTGGTATTGTATGTCAATGACATACTATTTGCCACTGAACACGTCGGGACAGACCCTTGTTGGCTGAGGGAGACAAATTCAGTTTAACTCTATGTCCTAATTCTAATCTTGAGGTTCAGGAAATCAAAACGGTTCCATATGCTTTAGCTATAGAAAACCTAATGTATTGTGCAGACCTGATTTAGTTTTTATTGTTGGTATGTTCGACATATATTTAAGTAACCATTGTATGGATCACTGAAAGACACTAAACAGGTTATAAGGTATTTACAGAGATTTAAGGATTACATGCTTACATATAGGAAATCATATCCGTCAGGAGACCATAGGGTATACTGATTTTGATTACACTGGATGTCAATATAGTATAAGATCCACTTGAAGATTTATTTTCTGTTGATTAAGGAGCTATTTTCTAGAGAAAGTGCTAAACAGACACCTATAACACTTCCTACTATGGCAACATAATGTGTCTTGTTATGAGACATTCAATTATGAAATATAACTGCAAAATTTTGTCATTGGGATGCTTATTGTTGAAAGTATAGAAAGACTGCTTAAGTTGTATTGTGACAATAACTTTGCAATGTTATATTTCAACAACTAAGTCAAAGCATATTGACATAAAGTTCCTGGTTGTGAAAGAAAGTGTTCAAATTGGACAAATTGCTATAAAATATATAAGGACAAACTCAATGATTGTGGATACGCTTGCTAAGGTATTACCACCCAAGGTCTTTTATGAGCAAACAACTCATGTGGGTGTTATGTTATATGAGGATACTTAGATTTAGTAGGAGTTTGTGTTTGTTTTATTGCTCTATACTTGGTTTTGAGCATATTATTATGTGTTTTGGTTAATTCTATACAAAAATGAGGTATTTGAATTGTCAACACTTTGTTGTTTGGGATATGGTTTGATTTCACTAAGGAATAAGATTGGACTAGTTGGAAATAGGCATGATCAGATCATACTGCATGAAATTTCCATGCTACACCCCATGATGGATCTGTTATTTGTTGTATTGGTATATGTGATTACTGATAGGATTAGTTGTGCATAATGTGATGAAAGCTTCTTTAGTCCTATATGAGTGTAGTCAATGACATGATTGTTTATAGGATACTCTTACATCTGATAACAAAGTTTATATGTATTTAGGTAATACACATTTGTTTGATGTCATGTGTTGCTCAAGTGGGAGATTATTGAAAAATTTAATCTGGGCTAACACATGTCAAATTAAATATGTATGACTATCTTTAAAGAGGCCTAATTAAAGTGATCAACTAAGGTTTAAGTTATGGGCCTAAAGGTATTAAATAAATCATGGATGTAAAGTGTAGATACCATATAACGATTTTTAATTTATGGGACCAAAATGAAATAAATGAAACTTATTATTATATAAGTACGGTTATGGTCCCCAAATGAGTCTGTACGTTTTGCATTCTCTCAAACAGAACGATTGTACGAGCATAACTAATCGTTTGGAAGATCATAACAATTTCGCGCAACGTTCTTCACGAATCGAGGTACGCTCACACATTCAAGTTATTATAATCTCGGATAATCATCGTAGAGATTTAGATATTCTAACACATATATCATTATTAGGTTTCTCACTTTTTTTTTTGTAATCGAGTTATTAGATCTAGGGATATCAATGGGGCCAACCCGATTCGGTTACAGGTCATTAGTGTTGTGATTTTTTCAGTTCTAGACATTTTCAACCCTAACCCTAAATTATCGGAGTTCGAGCTAACCCATCGGGCTAATCGAGCTCAAAAAATATTTATGAATTTTTTTATTAATATATAATCTTGATAATATATATTTATAATAAAGAAATACATCCATAAATAAATGTCGTTTCAACTCAACAGTAATATGTAACTCTTACAGAATTAGGGACATACATTTTTCATAAGTGATTATCATTTTTCAAATTTTAAATCTAAACGTTATATGTTAAATGTTTAGTAATATATAAAAAAGTGAAATGATAAATATAACTTATTGAATGAAAATGCATTTTTATATACATTTGATTTTGTTTCTTATTACACTAAAACTTCCAAAAGTTTGAATATGTTAAAATAATGAAGTTTGAAAACTAAATAATGAGAACTCGTTTATTTTCGAGTCGATCTTATAGGGCTCAGGCTATCTTCGAATCAACCCTAACGGATTACGAGCTATTCGATTTAAGATCATTTAGGTTGAGATTTTTTACGGTTATAATTTTTCGGCCATAACCCTGTTAGAGTTGTCGGATAATTAGGTCAACCCGCTAAATTTACATCCCTCATTAGATCTTTAACTAATTAAGTCATGAAGCTTCGCATTTTGTTATGATTGAGTTTCCAAATGGCCGTGTAGTTTAGTTGCCTTTTCAGTCTTGCTTTATGTTATTTTATAATCATTGTTGCGAAAATTGGACGAGTTTGTAACGTAATGCAAATTTGAGATCTTAATCAACATAAAATTAGAAATTCAAAGATTTGTTTTACCAAATGGAAGTCTGAAACCCAAATGCAAATAGTTCAATGGTCTATTTAAGTACTATTTCTCTCTGTTGTAAAAATCGGCCTAGGCGGCCGCCTACGCGGCGCCTAGGCGCTCGGCGGCTGCTTGCCGCGGCGCATACGAGTAAATCGGGTGGATTAGGCGGCCGAACGCCTAGGCGCGACTAGGCGGCCGATTTCCGCCTAGGCGGCCGCCTAGATCTGGTTTTCAATTTTTTTTTATTATTTTTTTATTTTTTATAAATATATATATTTTGGATTTTGGATGATTTAAACTTTAATTATTATTATTATTTGAA
>JAYDZE010525995.1:0-15322 GCA_034509125.1 Monilaria moniliformis
TGGTACCAAACACACCATTCCATTACATTATCTGTTTGATATAATCCAAATACATATTCGTAGGTTGATCAGCATACAGTTAGTTCAGTAGAAAATTAAATGAAAAACCAAAATAATTGTATTTTCATCAAATGAATAAATATGTTATGTTTGTCTAAAAAGTCTAAAGAACAATTTATGAAACTTTTGAATGAAATGACTAAAAATTGGATATAATTCAAAAATTAGATGCCAAAAAAATAAGAAATAGTGTGAGGGAGATAGTGGTGTGTGTGTGGATGTGTGTGTGTGAGAGACAGAGAGAGAGGTGTGTGTGAGAGAGAGATAGAGAGAGAAAGAGAGAATAAAAAGAGTATGTGTGTGAGAGAGAGAGGGTGTGTGTATGTGTGCGAGTGAGTGTGTGTGTGAGAGAGAGAGAAAAAGAGAGAGAGACATGTGTGTAAGAGAGATAGAAAGAGTGTGTGTGAGAGAGAGAGAGAGAGAGAAAAAGAGAGAGAGATGACGTGTGTGAGAGAGAGGAAGAAGAGGGCGTGAAAGAGAGAAGGTGAGTGTGTGAGCACACATTAGGGATATTGAATTCTAAATATTTACTTTAGCTATGATATTCAAATTGTGGAATTGGAGGATTTGGAATTCTAAATATTTACTTTAGCTATGATATTCAAATTGTATCAAACAATGGATTTGAAATTAGTGGCTTCAATTCCAAATCCCGAATTCCGTGATACCAAACGGAGCCTAATAATTTTTTGGAGGTTAGAAAGGATTATCTATGAAAAAAGTTGTAGTATTTCAGGAGCCTAACAGGACCAGAGAGAAAATGTAGGACTTGTTCCAGCAACTAATCACTACAGTAAAGAATGACTTCTCGTTATGTTGGGACACTGATTCTGCAGCATCTCAAAGAAGTGTTCTTTACACCTATTCTCCTAGTGCAGTCAAATGTAACACTCTATAGTAGAGTTAGATTATAATACGAAGTAGTTTCCAGACAAAAAAAAGTAGGGATGCCGCCAGTTCGCGGTTCATTTGAACAGGCCATCGGCGGTTCTTTTACTGGTTTTCCAATATATTTTCAGCGTTTTTCTCAATTTTCCACGATTTTTCCAATTATTTCCAATTTTGGGTTAAAATCAGCAGTTAATCACAGGTTACGATTCCAAAAATTCTGGAACCGGAACCATACCGGTATGGCAGTTCCAGTTTAATCATGCATCTCTACAACCAAGTAATAGATTTCGAAAGAAATAGGATCCAAAGATTTGGAGTGTTAAATAGATAATGACCATTTAGAAAACTGTAGATAACATCCATAAAAATCTTCTAGTACATAACCACATAAAGAAAAGTCATGCATGCCACACAAAAAAAACAAAAAAAAAAAGCAAAATCTTAAACAGTTAACTTAAGACTTAAAATTAACAGCTTTTTTCCAAAGTTGACCTGTACGGATATGCCCCCTCAAGATTTGGAGGCCTTCTGTTTCGCCTTTTCTATGAGAGGTCTCAACTGCTTCTTTTCTGCAAGGATCTTCAAGAAGTTGAAGAGAAACGGTATGTAATTGTGCTTTCGCCGGATGTTTTCGGTTCTCCATTTCTTGAACTTCTCTTCCTCCATCACTATCTTCTCAGTCGCAGCTTCAATCCCAGAGTTTATCTCTGAAAGTGACATATTAAGCGCGTCCACAGTACTTCCGTCTACCATTCTCTCTGACTGCAACGCGCCAAGTTGTTGGAGGATTCGTTCCCTCTTCCTCTGGAGTTCTTTGAGCTCGGCTGTGTAAATTTCTTTCCTGTTCTTTATTATGGCCATTAGATTGAATCTTATTTCATTTTGGGAATATCTCTCAATGCGCTCCTGAATCACAGGTTGTACCAAGCGTAGCCATTCCATATCACCTTGCCCCCCAACAGGGCATGGCCCCAGGCTTATAGGTCCCTCTTTCAGCCCATCAAGCTCGTAAAGTACCCCATCAACCGGTATATAGCTTATGAAGTGATATACTTCATCGTCTTTCCCAGATGCTCTCTGCTCTTCGGGTACAAAGGGCTCGGGTCTTGCGAAACTATTGTGCGCTGTGCGGATTGGTTCGCTGTTATTGATAGCCAACCCCTTGAGCTCGGGCGGGAAGTTTTTTGTGAATTCCTTCAGCGCTGACAACTCTGGCCCAATATCAACATCAGGACTGTTCATCAGGATTGACAGGATTGCTTGGGTTGCACAGGCATTATTTATTACCTGCAGTTATATATGCCTAGTATTGAAGCACTCACAAAACTTTTCCAATTTTGACTAGCTGAGATTCTGGTTATGGATACTAACCTGGCTGGCAAAAAACAAGTTTGGGTTTGGATCCTTTATTACAAGACGGTCATCCTTTTCTCCAGGACGCCATTTAAAGAGGAATATTAGCCCATAAACCGGCCTGTCCGCAAAAGAGACAGAAACGAAACGAAACTCAGAGCCAATAGCATAAGAGCAAAACTTCAAAAGCATTCCTAGCCATAAGCAGGAGGATAGAATCATGATATTAATTGAACAAAGTGATATGCATGAAGTTTACCTTAGATTGTCTAGTGAATCAAGATCCAAAGAATACAACTCCTCGACCTGTTTGAGCATAGTAATTGAAATAAATACTTGATTGCTAAAAAATCTGCTAAGTAAATTACAAAAGTGACAACAGCATCTAAACCTACATCTACTTTGAGAACAAAATAAGACCAAAACTTTGGGCAAATGTGCAATCACAAGAGAGCAAACATTATTATCATATATCCTAGAACCTGGAGATGATGAAGCGTTAATTTTATGTCAGAATAATTCAATTAACCATTCTTCTTGCCATTAGGTCAAAGCTAGATGACCAGCTACAAAATATGGCAAGGCATAAAAGGAGTAAGGAAACAACTAACTTTAAACTGAGTAATGCTTATCTGTCACTCCAAAATAAAAATACATCTTAATCAAAGAATCCCAGTCTGATTGACAAACTCCCTCCACCTTAATTGTAACGATTAATCTCGTTAAAAAAAATTGTAACAATTAATCAATCGCCAAGCACAATCAACTACAAACTGCTTGCATTCCAAATTTATGTGAAACTCGTAGAGGTACACCACTAAATTCAGTATAAATGAACCAGGCCTAAATGAATATATTGGCAGAATAATACCTGAACGCCTTTCACTTGCATCTGCAGTATAAGTTCAGTGAAAACACCTGTAGCGCAAGAAAAAAATTAATTTTATGTACCACTCTAACAAGGCAAAAGAAATACAAGAACATAAAAGTATTCAGTTTTCCATATTGCAGAATAGCTCCTGAATGTACTCAAATATGTAATTCTAGCATAAGAGGAGATAGAAATAGCATACATATACACACACATACACATGTATGGTGCATAAGAAACTTTAACATACTTCATGAGCTCTTATTAAAGAACATCAAACAAATTGGCAAAATATTCCTTTGACAGCTTATCAGAAACACTCAATAGTGCAGCTTGTTAGAAACACTCAATTAGCTCATCCATATTAGGATGGTTTCACAACTTCAGCAGCCTCTTAGTGAGCCTTCACTTACAAAAACAGGCCAATTTCTAAACTTCATCGAGCAGCCCTATATGATTATGCTACAACTACAACTATGAACATCTGCTACTGCCACGAAACTCTCAGTTCACTATGCCATGAAAAAGTCATAGAACTCTGTCATCAGCTTTTTAGATATCTCCAGTGTTGTAGAACTAGTACAACTTGACTACAACTAGATATACCATGGCAAGGGTTGACAAATTGGGGCCAGAACAAGTCAATAATCTAATACAAACAACTCTCCATTCCACAATAACAGCAAATATGCATAAAAGCATAAAACCACAATTACATCCTCATCCAATCCATAAACCTCGGATAACAGACCGAACATCCTTATGATTCTGAAAAAAGGGAACAAATTATTATCTTCGTTTCTAGATGAGCTTTGACGGACCTAATTCATACAGGCTTAAGAAAAGCCAGAACTCTCATGCTCGTCAGATGCCTTATATAAAAACGAGGCTACTTTAAATGTCCAAATAAATTTCTCTTTCGAACAACACATGACCACATATCATACAACGAGTAATTCCTTTTACATTATCTTTTTCCGGCAAAAACAGACACCGAAGAAATCTTAGACATTGAATTGCGAAATCAAAATATACCAGGATCCGATTCAATAGTGCACCAAGACATGATTGTGTAGCGAAATCACTGCAAAATAATACAATAAAGTTAGAGGAACGCAAAAATTAGGTATTCGAACACAAACCATCACAGATATCATTCAAATTCCTGCAACAGTGCTAGCATACAATTGAACCGTTGTATCACACGAATATGCAAAATAAATTGAAAGAGGACAAACCTTTGCCCAAATTTTTTTTCTAGCTGGAAAAATAGCTAACTCGGACTCCGTGGTTTTTATTTGAAATTTGTTTCAACTGAAATCAAGGAGTGTAATTCTGGTAAATTGGAGAAAGAGAGCATACCTAAAACTCGGCGGAGGAGGTGGCTGAGCGGCGACAATGAGCTTTTCTTCGGTAGAAACTTAATGGGTTTTGGTGTGTGCTGTGGAAGTTACCAATATCAAAGTCGGGTCGGGTACCTCCGAATCGGATCGGATAGACTCTGCTTTCACCTAATCTGATTCGCATAAACTTTTTTTTTTTTCCTTTTTACCAATTACCATTTTCTGTTTTTTATACTACTCAATTTACAGAAATAATCTTGATTTTGAATATTTGTCACTTTACTCGAACTCGAACGAAATTAACTCTAAACAATAAATATTTTAAAAGCCAATTTTGAAATATAAAATTCCCATATTTATTTTTAAATGGATGAAAGCAATTAGATGTAGCGGGTTATTTTTTAATAAAATGTTATTGCTCTTTCTTTTTTTTTTTAAGAATAACTATTTGAATCACTTATCTGATCAATGTGTAAAATTAGTTTTAAAGTCGATTATCAAATAAATGAAATTTATATATGGATATTCAGAAATTAGTTGATTAATATTCAGAAATTAGTTTTAATTTAATATTGATTTTACAATGATATTAAAACGTCTTCTGTTTCAGTTTATAATAAATGTATTATAAATAAATACCTAAAATAGGATAAATGATTAGCATAAGTGTATATTTGTACATATATGTGAATTGTGATATACAATATAGTAAACTATTGGAGATGCTTTAAAACTATCCCAAATTTTTGATTTATGATTCGCCCCCTCTAATTTTTTGTACAAAATTGAAGTTATAGTTTAGACATTTAAATAACAACATTGCAAAAAGTTATAGCTTCAAGGGTGTTTATTTCTTATTTTATTTTCAAATTTATTATGCAAAAAATCGGATTTATTCATAATGTTATTTATATGTTTGTGGATTATCTTTTGTAGCTCTTAATAGGATAATAAGAATATCGTATTATTGTATATCTTTGTTGGGTCATCGGTTAACTTTTTGGTTGTTGTATAGTAAAAAGACTATTTTATTTGGGTAATTATAAACATAGTCCACAATTTTTTATTATAGTTTTCTACATAGAAAAGTAATAAGAAAATTATGACCCCGAGATAGAGAAGTTGGTCTGAGTGGGGCAAAATTCTGAAAATAGGTCATTATAAAATAAGATTTTCGAAATGAGATTTTTTCTTCAAAAAATTACAAAATTGGGAAAAACAAAGAAGACGTGTATACTGTTTGCGTCACACTGAAAAAGCAGTTGTGGTTTGCGTCATCAAAAGAGATGCAAACAGTCCTCACTACCACAATTTTTGAGTTTTTTCACTGTAATCTAATCTCCTCCAAGCCAAATTAGCAACATAACTCAATGTTGAATACAAACACATAGATACAAGATAGAGATAAAGAGAGAGAGAGAGTTTGGACCATCCAAAGTCATTTCTGAGAGGCAATATGGCGCTGCCCTCAGCAGGGTAGAGATATTGGAACTCAGGATTCAATTTAAGCGTCTGTCTTTGCACATCGCTGCTCAACAACCGCTGTTAATACTCCAAGCTCTGCCACTGCAGCCAAAAACTGCTTCCGCCACTCAATCCAGCTCCATTCCTCAAAATCCTGGCATCGCGGTTTGTCTTAACTTCATCCGAAAATCCATGCACCAGCCTCGCAGAATACACGATTGGCACCCCTAGTCCACCTTCAACACACAATAGTAGCAAACCAATCAGAGATAACCGGATCTCCATTAATTAAAGGAGATCGAAGAGAGATGATAAATTGAGTATCCAGAGCAGAAGATATATATATATATATATGTATGTGAATTTTACAGAAATTAATGAGTATTGTAGTTGTAGTTGGTAAAAGAAGAGAGAGACTAAATGTGCAAGCTCTAGAGAAAGAGAGAGTAGTGGTAGGGGGGAGAGAGAGAGAGAGTAATGTGAGATAGAGAGTAATGTGGTGAATATCAGCTCGTGTGCGAGTATGAGATAGAGAGTTTGGTACTCCTATCGGGTAGCGAGAGCACTCGCGTTGTAATTGGAACGGAGGGAACGCGGTACAATTCTCCCTTACAAGAAGACGTGAACGTGGGCGGCTAAAGAAATAAGGGTTAGGGAGAGATAACAGAGATAAGGATAGAGATAATTGGAGAATATAATTTTTGATATCCTTTTGGAAGAAGCATTACACGTATTTATAATATTTTCTACGGACCCTATGCAGTTCGACTCTCTTTTGCGATCTAGGAAAGAACTGTCAAAGAAAACCCGAAGATGAGCTTATAATATGCTCGACACTATTACATCAATTAAATTGCATAAAATAAATAGCAAGAAAACGAGGGTCACGATCTAAGCGACGCAGTCTTGGTATCGGCGTGGTGGTTTTACATTACGTCGTGGCCGTGAGATGGGTTGCAGTGGGCTGTGCGTTGCATGCACTTCGTGGGGCGTATCAACTCCCCCGGGGATGGCCAAGAGCTTGTCCTCAAGCTGTAAATCCGGATAATGGGCGAGAATGTGCGAAGCAGGTTCCCAAGAGGCGGTGAGGGCATCGCCATCAGTCCACTGGATCAGTCACTGCTCTTGTGGGCTGCCGTCGATGAGCACATGTCGAGATGAGAGAATTGCGCACAGGATAGACAGTGGGCGACCCTTGAAGAATTCCGCGGATAATATGGCCGGAGCAGGGGAGGTCGGTTGGGAACCGCCTGAGTCCCTCGGGATAAACGGTCGGAGTAGGGAGACGTGAAACACGTTGTGTATGCGACAACCTGTAGGTAAGCGCAGACGGTAGGCGACGGGGCCGATGCGTTTGATAACCTCGAAAGGTCCATAAAATCGTCGTGAGAGCTTGGCGGAAGAGGGTCTAGCCATGGAGTGTTGGCGGTGTGGGTGGAGGCGAAGGAGTACCATGTCACCCACGACAAATGTAATGTCACGCCGATGTTTATTAGCTTGAACCTGGAGGCGTTGTTGAATAGTACGCAAGTGGCGCTTAAGGTCAGCAAGGAGGTCGGCACGTTCAATGAGCATTTCTTCAACGGCGGGGACATGAGATCGCGTCGCAAGGGTAGGGAACAAGGCCGGTGGCTCGCGGCCGTAGAGAGCTTGGAATGGGGATATCCACAAACCCTCGTGCACACTACAATTGAGGGCAAGCTCGGCCCAAGGGAGAAGGGTTGCCCATTTCGATGGTCAATCATAAGTGAAGGCACGGAGGTATTGTTCTAGGCTGCGGTTCATGACTTCCGTTTGGCCGTCGGTTTGCGGGTGATACGCCGTGCTGAACTTTAAGGTGGTGCTGCTCGGCTTAAATAACTCCCTCCAGAAAGCGCTCATAAAAATAAGGTCTCTATCCGACACCAACGATGATGGGAAACCATGGTGCTTAACCACCAAGTAACCAAAGAGATGCGCCGTGCGTGGGGCATCAAATCCGGATGTCAATGGCCAAAATGGGCATACTTCGATAGACGGTCCACGACGACCATTATGGCGGAGAATCTGCGAGAATGTAGAAGGCCTGTGATAAAGTCCATCGAGGCGGCATCCCAGACTTTAGGGGATCGGAAGAGGTTGAATTAAGCCTCCGGGTTTCTGTGTGGAGTATTTAGTTGCTTGATAGTCAGGGCAAGAGGCGACAAAAGCGCGGACGTCACGACGCATGTTTGGCCAATAGAAGACTGATGCTAGGCGATGGAAAGTACGATCCACGCCGGGGTGGACAGCAAGAGGTGATGAGTGATACTCGCGCATGAGCTGATCTCGGAGCGGGGATTGGGGGCTAAGATAGAGACGATGATGGTAATATAGAATGTCGTCACAGAAAGACATATGCTGGGGGCCCGTGCCTTGGGCGAGAGTTGTGGTGAGTGTGCGTAAATCATCACGAGATGATGTTTCGGCGCGGACGACATCGAGTAGCAAGGGCAATGGACGAGCATAGGTAGTAAAGAGGGCAGCGGACGAAGTGGTCGTATCGACATCTCTGCAGGACAGGGCGTCAGCTGCACGATTGGAGCTACCCGTCTTGTATTCAATGCGGAACTTAAAACCCATAAGTTTCCGAATGTAGAACTGTTGATCTGGTGTTTGAATAACCTGTAATAATAAGTCCTTGAGGCTGCGTTGGTCGCTGCGAATAATGAATTCGCGGCCCAAAAGGTATTGACGCCATTTCTGGACGGCCTCCACGATTACGTATAGTTCCTTATGATAAGTAGAGGCGGCGCGCCGACGAGGCCCGAGTTTCTTGCTAAAAAAGGCTAGTGGTGGCCTTCTTGTAGCAGCACAACGCCAATTCCCGTATCCGACGCATCCGTTTCCAAATAAAATGTGAGGGAGAAGTTCGGGATGCGGAGAACGGGTTTTGTTGTCATAGCCGCTTTGAGGCGGTTGAAGCTATCGTCGGCCATTTGAGTCCAAGAGAACCCATCCTTCTTCAACAGGTCGGTCAATGGGGCGACAATGCCCGCGTAACCAGTGATGAAGCGCCGATAATAACCTGTGAGGCCCAAAAATCCACGTAGCTGCTTTACCGTTGACGGAGTAGGCCATGTGATCATGGATTCGATCTTTGCTGGATCGGCCTTGATGCCGTCGGATAGGATATGGTCGAGATATTCAATTGTGGAACTGCAAAATGAACACTTCCCAAGCTTGACATAAAATGAGTTAGAGGCCAAAATGTGTAGTACCTCGGAAAGGTGAGTCGCATGCTCGGGAATGGATTCGTTGTAAACCAAGATATCGTCAAAGAAGACGATGACACTTTTGCGAATGAGTGGCTGAAAAATATTGTTCATGGCTGCCTGAAATGTTGAGGGAGCATTGGTCAGGCCAAAAGGCATGACGAGAAACTCGTAGTGGCCATCGTGAGTCCGAAAGGCAGTTTTAAAAATATCATCTGTGTGCATTCTGATTTGGTGGTAGCCAAAGCGGAGGTCGAGCTTTGTGAAGTACCGCGCAGCCCCAAATTCATCAAATAATTCGTCTGTGGTGGGGATTGGAAAGTGATCCGCCACGGTGGCTGCATTGAGAGTTCTATAATCGACGCAAAACTAAAACGTGCTGTCCTTTTTGCGAACCAAGAGGGCTGGGGACGAGAAAGGATTGAGACTCGGTTGAATAATCCCTTGTTGCAACATGTCATGCACTTGGCGCTCAAACTCATTTTTTTGAAAATATGGGTAACAGTAAGGGAGCACAATTATGGGTTTGGTGCCCTGTTGAAGATGTATTTGGTGATCCCAGCGACGAGCAGGAGGCAGGCCGGTGGGGAGGCTAAACACGTCTCTATTTTTGTCAAACACAGCACGTACTGGGGGTGGGATGTCCACGGGAAATTCCAGGCCGCTGGTGGTGTAGGTGATGCATCTTCTTGGATAGAAAACAGCTCATAAAAGTCAAGTTGTTGGGGACTAGCTGCCAGAGTGAAAAGAGCGTGATATGAAATAGGGCGTGGACTGGAGAAGTCGCCGCGAAGTGTGATGGGCTGATTGTGCCAACTAAATTCCATCGTCATATTGGCGTAGTCATGAGCGACCTTGCCTAAAGTTTGCAGCCATTGGACGCCGAGCACGACATCGGGGCCATGGATGGCGAGGATGTAGAGATCCGCGTCAAAGATGTTATCCTGCAGAGTGAGCTGCATGTTGGGGCAGTATGATGAGCAACATCAGGAGTCACCATTGCCCACATAAACACGAAAAGGAGTAATGGGATGTAAATGGAGACTTAGCTTCTCTACGATGGCGGGGTGTATAAAGTTGTGAGTACTGCCGCCATCGAGCAGGACATGCACCGGGGTATCCTTAATTGTTCCAGAGAGGCGAAGAGAGCGAGGTTAGGGGCTCCGGATAATGAGTGAATGCTGGAAACATTCGCCGTGATCACCATCAAATCCGATGCTAGTCCGCGTGCAAGAGCGCTGGTCGCATCGGGTGGAGGAATTGTAGAATCGTCATAGTCATCATCACCCATGAAGGCGAGGAAATGATGCTTGCATTTGTGACCGGGTACCCAGTTTTCGTAATAGTACCAGCAAAGTCCTTTCTTGTGGCGCTCGTCTTTCTCGGCGTCCGACACACGCACAATAGGCAAGGAGGTATGCGCAAGAGACGTTGGAGAACGAAGGACAGGTGCGGTAGCGCGTGCTGGTGCGTGGGGTGAGGTATCCGATGTAGTTGGGGGGGCGGGTGTCACGTTGTTACCACGCACGGCGATGGGGAGGCGCAGAGGCGACGAGAGCATCTTGATGACAGGCTGCCAAATCTCGTGCAAGGGCGAATGTAAGTTGCAGCGTGGTAGGCTTGCGCATATTAAGTTCCAGCTGGACGGTCTGTTTCAATCCCGCCACGTACATAGCAATTAAGGTGGACTCGTCGATGTCGGAGACTTTATTCAAGAGAATTTCAAACTCGGTTTGGTAAGCTAGGGCAGATGAAGTCTGACATAGTTTTGAGAGTAATCCCACGTAGTTCTCGTAATAGGCAGGGTCGCAGCGTTGTCGCACTGCCCACAAGAATTCAACCCATGTCGAGTCACAATGATTCGATTGGTAATAGCGCAACCATTCCGACGCCAGATGATCGATTAACATCGTAACCAAATAAAGGCGTTCAGTATCCGGTGTATCGTAGTAATCAAAGTAATTCTGAATCTTAAAAATCCAACTCGGGGGATCGGCATCATTGAAGCGAGGCGGATCGATGCAAATACGGGGGCCAGGGTCGGTGGCGTTGTCGCGGCGAAGACCGTTGTGGGCGGGTGGTTGGCAGCGGTTGTGTAGGCTTGTCGTTAGTTCCTGCACATGTTTTTTGATGACTTCCTGCTCCAGTTGCGTTGCAACTAACGCCTTGTTGGTGGTATGAAGTTCAGATCCTAGCTTGGTGATTGCAGCAAAACTTCTCATCAAACTTGAGGGATGGTGGGTCGCCAGATTTGGATGGGGATGCTGCTTTCGGCGGGAGGGCCATGAGGATGGAATGTAAGCACCAATGATACTCCTATCGGGTATCGAGAGCACTCGCGCTGTAATTGGAATGAAGAGAACTTGATACAATTCTCCTTTACGATGACGAAAGTTCACGAGAAGTGAACGTGGGTGGCTAAAGAAATTAGGGATAGGGAGAGATAAGAGAGATGAGGATAGAGATAATTTGTGAATATGATTTCTGATATCCTTTTGGAAGAAGCATTACACGTATTTATAGTATTTTCTACGGACCCTATGCGGTTCAACTGTCTTTTGCGATCCGGGAAAGAACCGTCAAAGAAAACCCGAAGAGGAGCTTATAATATACTCGACACTATTACATCAATTAAACTGCGTAAAATAAATTGCAAGAAAACGAGGGTCACGATTTAAGCGACGTAGTCTTGGTATCGGCGTGGTGTTTTTACATTACGTCGTGGCCGTGAGATGGGTTGCGGTGGGCTGTGCGTTGCATGCGCTTCGTTGGGTGTATCATTTGCACAGCAGTCCAATGCACGTGGGATGCAGATTTGGGATGAATTAATTAGGCCCATGCGAGTATTTCTTGAAGAATTATACAGAACATCGAGACTGCATAGGAAACCCTTATAGGTAGAAGATATGGATGATCTTCAAGACTTGCATGGCAGATCCATGCAAGGAAATATTATCTTTAGTTTAATATTTGACTTGTATGGATGATCCATGGAAAACTTATCTCTTGGGCCAAGGATTTGCATGACCGAGCCATGCATGGAAAGCTTGTCTTAAGTTATTTGAATGATTTTGTTTCCTTATTAAAGTTGAACCTTTTTTTTCCTTCTATAATTTTGGAATGCCTTCGATCATTTTATTTCCTTATTGTAATAGCTTTGTGTAGTCAGGTGTATTAGACCTTAGTAAGCAAATGTTTCATTCTTCTTCTCTTTTTTAAGTTAGAGTCGTACTAGAATCAAGTCTTTGACTTGTTCTTCTATTTTTCAGTTTTTCATTATCAAGTTAGTTCCTAAAATTTTGGGGAACGTTGTTAATGACTTAGTTAGTGTGTTAGTGGCTAAGTGAAGCCTTTGTTAGTGGATAGTTTACATTTTTTCTGTATTTAAGGTCGAGTGGTGAGCATAGATGAATATATCCAAGTTTCATTCGATCAAACTCTCTGCGTTCAACTTCTCTCTTTGTTTTCTGTTTTCTTCTCTTTCTCAAACAAAGCAAAGGTGAGTAATATATTCTGCTACATTGAGCAGATATTTCAGAGAGAAGTGTAGGTGATTTGTGAGTTTGCAACCACACTTTGCGCCTATATAAAAGATTCTACTAGTAAGTTTCGAACATAATCTTTTGCTTAATACAATTATATTTGAGTATTAACTCTTTGCATCTCTTTCAAACTTTAGTTCCTGGAGTGTTATTATCCGACTTATCAAACAGGTTTCCGCCTCGTTTGTGGCGTCCTTCTACCAATAGTCATGCTTTGATATTGAGTTGCTTGTTGGGTCGTAGGGCCTCGCTTGTGCGTTCTTGCCTATGGTTTTTCGAGGATCAATTCATTAGATATCGGTTCCCAACTTTTTATCAGTTTCGTCGAGGATCCTGGGCATACTTTCCGTTGTCGTCGTCTTTGAGTTGCCGATGAGGATTGTATCACTTTTCAAGGACACATAGCTTCTGATGCAGATCTCCAGTGGAGGAGCAAAGGGTGAAACTAGAAACTAAGAAGTGAAAGGTTCATTCCCCAATTTGATTCAATCAAATCGGAGCTCAAATGAGGAAATTAATCACTCTCAAATTTGAGCACTTGAAATTTGAAATTCTGGAAACATGATACTTCTAGTACCAATTAGTTCAATGGACCCTTTTCAATGGGACGCAAGAAGTCAATTATAAAACTTGGATGAGTGTAGAAAACTCCCCAGTTAAAATAAACTATTAAGGATTTGTAACATGGATATTCCTAGTCAAAGTTGGCTGTCCAAAAAGCATATAATTTTGGTAGCTTGACTTTAGGCTGTTTGAAAACTATCAAACCTTATGGAAAACCTATGAAATTTGGTAGCTTAACATCACACATGCATAAGTATATTCAGTTCAATTTTAATAAAGAAAATCATTCATTTGGCCTATCAAAGTAGAGCCTAAAATTTGATAGTTCCAATGGTTACCGAAATAGGGCAGGATCTATATCATTTTCAAAAACTCATAACATGAGTTCTAGGGCTTACCAAAAGGTGAGACTGGTCAATTTTTGAAAGGTCTTTAAGTGTAATTTTACTCATAATAACTTGAAATTATTTTTAAAAAAAATTCTAGTTGATATTACTGTTTGAAGGCAACCAGTCTAAACCGAGACGGTTTCTGGCAGTCGTTTTATAAAAATCAAAAGAAATACTTCCTGTTCTTAGAAAGTTCTGTTTGTTGGACACGAGATATGTAAAAAAAGCTAGTTTGGTCGGCCTAACGTGCTTTGAAGATCACAGTCATGCAGTGGTTGAATAAGTAGTCCTTAGGCTTCACTCCAAATCTGTTTCATATATATATATATATATATATATATATATATGATTGTGTTCAAATTAGAACCATTACTTATATGCGAACCGAGACCAATTCTGGACCGCGCGATGGAGCAAAATAATGGATGACATTAAGCCACATGGTCGCACGGATATTACCTAATTACAACGGATAAGGATATTATTGCGATTCAGTATGATTCAGTTATGATAATTTCCCGAATTTTACGCTAGAATTATGCGATTTTCATAAATATTTTCCGTTAAAATATCTAAAACTTTGAATTCCACTATAATGATTATACTGTAAAGTTATGCTAATTTACTTGTTTAACTATGTTGATTATTGTTTAATGTTATTTTAGTTACATTTTATGACTATAATGATTATGCTATAAAGCTACGCTGATTGCTTGGTAAAGATATACTGATTTACTTAGTTAACTATGCTGATCGCTGTTTAAATTTATATTAATTATATTTTATGATTAAAATAATTATACTGTAGTGATAAGATGATTGTTTGGTAATGCTATCATGATTTACTTCTTTAACTATGTTGATTGTTATTTAAAGTTATATTGATTATATTTTATGACTATAATGATTATATTGTAATGCTATGTTGATTGCTTCATAAAACATATGTTGATTTTTATGTTTAACATGCTAGTTATTGTTTAAAGTTATATTAATTATATTTTAGACTATGATGATTATATTGTAACACTATGTTGATTGCTTGGTGAAGTTATGCTGGTTTACTTGTTTAACTATGTTGATTGTTATTAAAAGTTATATTGATTATATTTTATGACTATGATGATTAAGCTATATAATGATTTTTTAAATATCTAACATTAGTATTCTATACTGATTCGTATTAAGCTATATATTGATTTTTAGGAATCTATATACTGATTTCTCGGATTCTATATACTGAATAAAGATAATCGCGCCACGTAGAATAGAGAAATATCTTTGGACGTATTTTTCGTTTCCCAAAATACCCTTAAGATGCATATTCGAATAAATTATATTGAAGCGCGTTTTTACTAAAATTGGGCCATAGATTACGAGATCAACGAATCAAAATCAGTCTTAGTTCGGATATAGGAGGTGGTTTGACCTTAGTACGCCCATATATATATATATATATATAGAGTTGTGTTCATTTTCGAACACAACTCTATTGCATAACTAAGACTAGATAAAGACCGTTAGATTAAATAATACAACCGTTAGTATTGTGACACGTGTAATTAAAGTTAATAAATTAAAAAATCGAAAAGGGTATATATGTCAGCACAAA
>JAYDZE010526106.1:0-15318 GCA_034509125.1 Monilaria moniliformis
TTACTTTACCAATTTTGCATTAAAACCCGTGCCGTCCACCAATGGGACTGTAATTGGTGGACGGAGGGAGTATAAAACAATACTTTTCTTGAATTAAGGGCCTGGCCTGTATCAAATCTCGATTAAACTGTCTAGTGTTGTAGTTGGTCTTCCCACTTTCCTAATAAACTCTCTTTTTACCTTAAGAAAAAGTAGAATCTCCGTGGAGCTGCTCTTATTACTAAAAATCTTACTTGTATGACAAAGAGTTGGGTAATGCTAATCCACAAAAACAAAAATTCAGTTTCTAGGACACATGAGAATCTAATGAGAATTGGAGCAGCCTCTAAGAAGTGAAAGAAAAGCCTTCCTCGAAGCATTGCTTCCTGCGATCTTGCATAACTTGCTGTAGCAGAGAAGGATTACTCGTTACCACTGCATCTACACGCTCCAACAACATTTTCTGCATCGACTCCTCCTCATCGACAGTCCATGCGAACACCTTCTTATTCCTCCTGCAAATGCAACTCATCACAAATATGCAACTATCATACATCATATTTACTCCACATAATTGACTTGAGATTCTTACTCATGGAGGATTTTCACAAGCTTCTCATCGATTAGTGGGTGGTAAACGCCAACCACCCCAGCGCCTCTCATCCTCAACACCCTCGTCCTAGTTCCACTTGATGGATCCATCATTACGATGTACCCCACCTTCATAAACACCAGATCAGCCTCACATATAGCATCACTAAAACATTATGCCACAAGAATTCAATCAAAAATTTTCAACGAGACAGCAACATAAACTAATTGTAAATGGAGTTGGAACAGCTACTTTAATTCATGGTGAACCTTTTGTTTTGCTCCACATTTAACATCTTAAGATCAACCACGAGAGCTCACACACACATACACATCCCAAGTGCTTTATCTTTTGATACTCATCTCCCATAACTTCAATCCAAAAGATAAGTAAAAGATATCATCAAGTTGAAAATGTCTATAAGAAATTACTTTTACGGATAAGA
The DNA here is from genome assembly GCA_034509125.1 of Monilaria moniliformis. Taxonomy (NCBI): domain Eukaryota; kingdom Viridiplantae; phylum Streptophyta; class Magnoliopsida; order Caryophyllales; family Aizoaceae; genus Monilaria; species Monilaria moniliformis. The sequence continues at coordinate 1,017 of JAYDZE010526106.1, forward strand.
ATGTAAAAGGCAAAACAGTTTAACCTTTTTTTTTACCATTGTATCTTTGGATAATCTAATCAGTTCCCTTGCTAGGCTGTCACTTTTCGCCCAGACAAGGCAGTTCTTGCAGTTGGTTCTTTCAACCTGTAAAAGTATTAGCATTAAGTCAGCAATCATTTAAGAGGATAGAATGATTTGCATCTCACTGGAGAATGCAGAACAGGAAGAACAGTTGGATCTACTTGGTCAAAAAGCATGGAAAAATATAGGTGGAAAGAATTGGATTACTGAATTGCACTTGGGAGTTGTTAACACGGTCCACAAAACTAAAACAACTAATATAAGCCACGTCAAAAGACAACTCTCCTGTTCTATCTAAACTGCGGCTTCTTCTTTCTTTATAAGTTACCGCAAACGAACAAAGAAATTTTCACTTATTTGAACTCAGAAACTTCCCTCGATATAAATTCTATATTTTCAATACTCTTCATTTGGAAGTAAACTGCTGTAAAAAGGAAGCAAATTTGAACCAAACCTTACAACATGACATTCAAAACCAAAACTTGCAAAATACAACAAACAAATACAGGTCGTGGCCACAGCTAGAATACTTACAACAGAAAGGATATCCTTCGCTAGTCCTTTCTCATTAAGTGGAGGTCCGACTTTAGCATCGAGAATCACCTGCTTCACTGAACCTGATACTAACTGATCCACAATAAAACCAAGCTTAGAACACTCATAGGCTATCTAGGAGCTAGTGCTATATGATTAGCGGAGATGCCTAGAAGAATCATGATCCCGAGATTTTCTAATTAGAGAAAGAGACAGAATTCTCCATCTTACCCTTAATGCATCTTCAATGGTTGGAATATTTACATCACTGAACTCCACAGATTGGTGATGTTTGGAACCCAGATCTGCAATCTACAGCAATTCAATATATAAAGATACCAGATTTTGATCAATAATTCTCTAGTATTTGACATTCTAGAGTGCAGCCCACCTCTTTCATGCTCCAATAACCAACTTTAGAAGAATTATTTCCAGATAGTCGCTGCAGATCCCTGCCTGTAATATGTGAGAATCAAAATTCTAGCACATCTTCAAAAGCAAAACATAACTTGAGCGGTGAAACTTAAGAAAAGGTGCGCAGAACTTCTTTGATCTTTAGGTTGTCAAATAATTGTTTCTGGTTGGCAGCGCTTATTACTTTGGCACAACATAGCGAACTCAAAGGTTGCTATGTGTACTGTTGTTTTGTAGATGAAGGCCACTCTTTTTTGTGATTGTTAGTAATCATCTTAAAACGTGAAGAGATCATAGAATAAATACATATTCCAAGGAGATAAACCAGTGAATGTCTAAATTACACAACAGGATTACCTATCATGAAGAGCAAACAATAATCCATCTGAAGAACGAGCTACATCAATCTCAATGCAATCTGCTTGATGACTTAAAGCAATGCTATAAGCATCCATCTGCCACACAAACGGAAGCAATTCAATATTACAATACATACAATTTCAGCACCCAGCAAATACAAATCATCTGACCACCAAAATATCATATTTTTCTTGTGTTATAATCAAATCAATATCCTATGTATCATCAGATAGACCTTTCTACCTTTAAATTTACTTTCAAAAAGTTAAGTGTCCTTAAATTTCATCAAACAGAACTCAACCTACAAGATGCAGTAGATAACTAAGGAAGGAAGTTGCTGGTGCGCATTCTGGACTGAATACGAGCAAAAAGAAATGAGCCAAGTGAATAAAGATGAGATGCCTACGGTATTGGGAAAAGCCTTGGTTGAGTCACCCCCATGAGCACACACTAAAGGCGGATTCGATATCCAGCTGCATTTTCGTAATTGCATCTGCAAATACATGGCAACCAATAAGACGATAACCTAATTACAGGCACTCAAATATGTTTGATATTTCAGAAATTTTATTCCATCAAGCAGCTGAAATCAGTCACTTCTTCACTAACGTTCCAATTAAACAATTAAGTCACAACTAATGCAACTGCATAGGAGGAATAGTGGACTGGAGGCTACTCCAATCTATCGAATTTTACACGGTAAAGAGTAAGAAAAGGTTCAATCACATCGGAAATATCACCTTACAAGTATATAATCCTGATCGAGATTTGATCAATCAAATTAACAATTCAAACAGAAAAATTGATAAACACAGAAAAAGAAAAGGAACCTGGCGGAAGCGGCGGAGGCTGAAATGGAAGTAGAGAGGGGGAAGAATTGCAATAATGGCGAGAGAAATTAGTAGGAACCTAAAGAGTTTCTTCCTCGATGAAAAGAGATCAAATTTTCGCGGAAAAATGCTGCGTCTTTGGACGCGGAGCTGCCGCTGTTGCCGATCCCATCGCGAGATCAGCGCCGCCATTTCTCCTCCTCCTTGAAGAAGATCGTTTACTAGTTTTCTAGCCTTCCCAAAATCCCACAGCTTAAAGCTGATTCATATAATCAACTACAGTTTGTTTAATACGTAATTTTCTTCCAAAAGTAACCCTGACACCTCACTCTATTCTCCCTACACCCCACCTCCTATATAAGAATCAATAACCCCGCGTATTTCAAAATTCCCTCTTCTCTCTCTCTATCTCTCTCTCTGAAATACTGAAGGTAGGTCTGGAATTATCGATCGTTTTCAATTTGAAATGTGAGTTAATTTCCATTTGCAAACATGTGCTGCGTAACTGTATGTATTTCCATGGATAGATCAGCAGTTTTAATGGAGGAATTGTTTCAGTACATGAAGACGCTGCGCTCTCAGATCAACGGTGCTCTCTCTCTCTCTCTCTCTCTCTCTCTGTCATTCCCTCTCTCGATAATTTTGGAATTGGTCGTGTAATCCTCGTTAAATAACCTTGAGTTTTACTTGAGATTTCGTTGGTTAAAAGGATCTTGATTCAGGTTGTATGGAGGAAAAAACTTCTTCCATTCGTTGTTGTTCCATTGTTTTTTTTTTCAATGTAGTGTCAAGAACAATTCATTTTCATAACCGTTTCCGTTATCTTTTTTAAAGGCCTTCTCCATTTTAAAGCTTAGGCTCACAGATTGACATTTTTAAAGAGAGTTATCATTCTAGTTATTTGGTTTCGGAGTTGTTCTTCTATTTTGAACATTTTTGTCATGATTGGATTTTACAGTGCATTGAGTCCTTGTATTTTCAATAAAATGCAGCGAGGAATGATACTAAGCAAGTCAAGGAGGAAGCTGATCGGATAGCTAAAGCTAAGGGGGAGATCTGCTTGAAGATCCTGGAAAAACAGAGGAAAATTGCTTCTTTTGAAGCTGATTCTTACACCCTAAGTAGGTACATATTGGTTGATGGATGTAGACCTATATATCATTCTTCTCCGAAGGAACAACCTATAAATTTCATATTTTTCCTTTTCCTTGTTTTAACAATAAGTGAAGTCATTCTAGTCTTGATTCCTCTCGACATGCAGACTTTGGAGCTAATGCAACAGGAAAGACTGAGCCTGTCAGCAAAACTTGTGGATCGAAGGTAACAAGTGGACCACATACAGAAAAGCTATAAAATATCACATGACAACATGTTTTCCTCCTATGCAGTGCACATTATAAGAAGGTTAATGAGGATATCAGTGGACAACTAAATGAACAACAGGTCTGAGATCTTCTGTAACCCTCCAAATTGTCCATGCAACATTTGCCAGTAATGTTCGACATGTATTTACTTGTGCTGAAGTGGGTCAAAAATCAGAATTTTAGCTCAAAAACCAGAGATGACTTGGTAATTTCTTAAACCTTCTCCATCGCAGATATTTTTAGGTATGATGATTATATTCTTTTTTAGGGCAGCAATACAAAAATCCATGGAAGATCGTGTGCTAGATCTATTACTAGTATCGAACTTTATTTTGTCTGACACTGTCAAGCTCTACATGTAATTAATCATTACTAATTAATCTTGTAGGTAAACCAAAATTGGGATGGAAGGTATGAAATAAGCATTCCCTTTCAGGTGTGGGCCAAAGCATGATGATGGATTTTCAAGCTGCTCAGGCCAAGTTTGATGAAATAAAGAACCTAAAAGCAAATAATGTTTTGGAGAATACATAGGTTCGCATAAGCATCTTGTAATTGGATACTCATTTTTTTCCTTTCCAACTTGAAGAATCATACTTCAGAAGACAGAAAATCATATCCTTTCGCATATGAGTACTTTTTTATGTGTTTGGATACATATCCTTCCTCCAATTGGAATTACTTTTCCATGATAAAATGGTGATCTTTAAATGTTAGGTTTTGTGTTTTGACAAAGATTTGTAGCTGAAACGAACTTTCAGTTTAGCTCAAATGATGCTACTAAAGTTAATCAAGTAACTTAATCAACATTTGATGTTTTTGCATGACCTCTCCTGTTACAGCTGAGGCGGTCTGTTGAGCTGGTGAAGGCTAATATGACCGACTTTAAGGTGACTTCCAATAGTGTGTATACTTGTATTCCTTATCTCTCTTCTAATCATTGTGTACCTACTTTTCTGGAATATAATGTGCTTTGGCTAATGAAGTTATTTAAATTTCAGTTGTTTATGGGCAGCATACTCAGTGAACAAACAAAGAAACTGATATATTTTCCTTTTTATATGATCTTAATATCTGATGATGATGCTGAGTGATTCCAGCCAGAACTTAGGGAGATGGGTGAGAAAAGCTTGGAAGAGGAGCTTCAGGCACTCTTATCTGATAAAGCTGGAGAAGCTGAGTACATGCAATGCCTTCAACTTCAGATTATGAGATTGAAAGTAAGATTGCCACTCTATCTTTACGTTTTCAGTCAATTTATGTGAGCTAGCTATTTTGCTCTTGGCGTTACAGCTTCTGGATCCTCTACTTACATGACATCGAAACTTGTCAGTGATCAACCCTCTGAAATATGGCCTCAATATAATAGTAGAATAATTATTTCATCGACCAACAATTTTTCCTTTTCTACAGGAAATCTCAGACAATGTGAAGTGCTCCTGTGGTGAGGAATACAACGTTACACTGGATTAATGAGTTTGGGAGGTGCAAAGGAAGAAGGAATGTAGAAGGAAATTCTAAAGATGTAGCTTTTGACATATTCTTAGCATGTATAGACTATCAAATGTGCTACACGGTTGGTGCAGACAAACAGAAAAGGCGAAATATATAATATCATTATCTGCGCCTTCTATCTAGTCTTCATTCAAGCAATAAGTTACTTACATTATCTACCATCATGTGCTGTCTTCTCTTTCACATGATTGTCGAAATATGGTTTGACTCACTGCACCATGTGCAGTTCGTGCTGCTATCACAAATCAAATCGGATTCTGAAAAATATCCAAGGCTTTGGAAATGTCATGAACTTCAAAGCTCTCTGCCAGAGCTACTCTTTTGTTATCCTGAGAGATGGCAATGACGTCCTCACTATGCACATTAATCTCACTATTGTAAACAACAGAATCTCTGAGGACAACAGTTTTGTGAACACCTCCAAGTAATTCTTCATAGTCTGTGTTCCCTCTTTTCCCACTCCATCTCACGGATAAATATCTGCATGTGTGTATATATTTACCTTAGGGTTAAACAGTACAACTCCATATAGCCATATAGGTGGTGAAACTGGAAAAAACACAATGAACTCACCAAATAAATGATTTGTAAAATGGAAGACACGCCTTAGTGCTTGAGCTCTTGATGCATACAATGGTATAACATTCAATCTCGATGTAGCATTAGTATAGACCATGTTGCACCTTAGGCCTCTCATACGTAGCCTCTGTCTTACATCATCTATTTTATGAACCTGTGACAATATTTGCATGTATGTGATTCAAATATTTCCCTCTTATATATTTATATCAGACAACATTGGCAAAATTGTACCTTTGCTCCAGGTTTGATGCTATATGAGTAGCATATTGAGCCACATCGACTCAGCTGCACATCATCGTTCTCTACACTGGCAAGACTCATTACTATTGCTTTCACATTCTCATCTGGCCAATGGTGCTAATGTGGGATTCGTAGTCTTGGTCTAAAACAAATCCCTCCAAGGATAACACATTTCACTTCCACTGCTACAAACCAATGCATCAAATTCTTCTAGCTTTACCTCACTCCCCAGCATTTCCTTCGTCTCCTGCCAACTCATACCTGTCAATAGTACAAAGCCTATCCCCGTGCACTTTGATCCTGAGACCTGAATAACATACTGATAATCAATGTCAATTCCTCAGCAGGGCTTCCTTTACTGTTATAACTGTCTACGGCTATCACATACAAACCATTTGCCTTCTCCCTGGACAGTATATATTTACTGATTTTCCAACAGAAGTCGCCTTTTGCTGTAGAATAATATCAATGATTTTCTGCTGGCTGGTAGCTGCTGCATCAGGCTCCCCATTAGCCTTTACATCCTCATCAATAGACAACTTCAGAAATAGGTCCTCAACCCACGGAGTGATTCACTCAGTGGTTCCATAGGAATCAGCATGACAGAAAGATGATTTGTTGGGTGGTAATTTCTGCAATGCTCAATGTGCGAGAGGTAGTTAAGACAGTGCTCCAGCCATGAGAACTTGTGGATATTTTTCAGGCCATTCCTCCGACATTCTTGTCAAAGGTTCTTGCCAAAGGTTCTCTAGCCTGTTGTTGCGGTGATGAGAATTCCTAGTAGCTATCATCTGCCTATCCATAACCAATCTCACAAGTAATAATTTACACTTAATATCTTCACTAGCATATCTTGCATGCTTAGTTGATTCACTGTTATGTTATCTCAAAGAAGAAAAGAACATACCTTGGCCCATGTTCTATAGAGATTAGCCTCATCGAAGCCATTGATAACTTGTTCAACAAAGTACCTAGTAGGAGTGAATAGCCTATGCTTCTCAATTTCAGTCTTTTCGAACTTCAACATCTCCTCATCAAGTTTACTCCTTACACTGTTGTTGAAGCTCTTCTTTTTGTTTCTTCCTTGGCTCTCTGCATCTCCTTTCCCATTCCTTGCATCTCCGACATCCAATATCGCCTCCAAATACCCATTCACCCACTCATTTTCTCCTATGTTCACCATCTCTTGCTCTACTTAAAGCCTAGGCTTGTTGTGTTTAGACAAGTTTTATTTTGAAAGAGAAGAAGCAGGGCCATCCTTATAAATACTGATCTTATTTAAATAGAATGGAGAATTTTGGAAGGTTTGATTCTCCATATTCATATCTGCATGGGATTTACTAATTATCCCTATCTTGTTTCTATTTTTATTATCAACTTGGAACGTTAAAAGGCGTTATTTGTGTAGAAAGGCCGAAAATTAAATTATCATTCACGGGAATTGTGTATTTGATGTACATAGAGGATCCTTATTTAAAAGGAACAAAAAGCTAGTACAAGGAAAGAAAGAGAATTTCTAAAATATGAAAGAACTAATTTAGGTTGTGATCCTTCTTAGTTGCAGCCCAAATCTTCTTATTTGCCGAGAATATCTTCTTATTGTCAACACTCCCCCTCAAGTTAAGTACCGGGGTTACCGATACTTAACTTGTCCAATGCCTCAAAAAAAAATTTATAACTTACTGTTTTGGTCAAGATATCTGCCAGCTGATTTTCAGACCGAACAAAAGGAAACTTCACAATGCCTGCCTCAAGTTTTTCTTTGATGAAGTGCCTATTGACTTCCACATATTTGGTCCTATCGTGTTGTACTGGATTTTCAGAGATGCTAATTGTTGCTTTATTGTCACAAAAGAGGCGAAAAGTTTCTGAGGACCCTAACCCGAGTTCCCCCAACAATTTCCTCAACCACAATACCTCTGTTAGACCACTTTTGATTCCTCTAAATTCTGGTTCAGCACTTGACAGAGCAACGACCTTCTGCTTCTTGCTTCTCCATGTGACCAGATTTCCTCCTACGAATGTGAAATATCCACCTGTTGATTTTCTGTTTACTGGGTTTCCGCCCAATTAGCATCTGTATAGCCATGAATTTCTAGGTGTCCAGTTTTTTAAACATGATCCAGTGACTGAACGTCCCCTTTAGATACCTCACTATCCGTAGCGCAGTTTCTAGATGATGCTTCTGTGGTGCATGTATAAACTGACTAATCACTCCGACTGCATATGCTATATCTGGCCGAGTGTGGGATAAATATATTAACTTCCCAACTAGTCGTTGATATCTCCCTCGATCTGCCATATCTGCTCCACTTACGATCTGCAGTCCATGGTTGAGAGCTATTGGAGTATTTGCTGGTTTGCAGTCCATCATTCTACTTTCGACGAGAAGATCTAAAGTGTATATCTTTTGGTTGATGAAGATTCCCCTTTTTGATCTTAGGACTTCAACACCAAGGAAATATTTCAGGGGCCCCAAATTCTTCATTTCAAATTCTGATGAGAGATTTTCCTTCAGTCTCTCTATCTCTTCAACATCATCCCCTGTGATGATCATATCGTCGACATAGATGATTAGGCATGTAATTCGACCATCCCGCTTCTTTAGAAATAAGGTGTGATCAGAGTTACTCTGTTTATACCGTACTTCTTCATAGCTTCAGTAAATCTGCCAAACCAGGCCATTGGGGATTGTTTTAACCCATACAGGGTTTTCTTTAATCGACAAACTTCCCTTTTTTCAAACTCCGATTGAAAACCTGGAGGTGCTTCCATATAAACCTCTTTTTTCTAATTCACCATGCAAAAAGGCATTGGTAACGTCAAACTGGTGGAGAGGCCAGTCTTTGTTGGCTGCAATAGAGAGCAAAACTCGTACTGTATTAATCTTTGCTACGGGGGAGAATGTTTCTGAGTAATCCACTCCATAGACTTGTGTATATCCTTTTGCCACCAATCTAGCTTTATACCTTTCAATGGTTCCATCTGGTTTCCTCTTAATCGTGAAGACCCATCTGCATCCAACTGTTCTTTTTCCTTCGGGAAGTTGGTATTTTTCCCAAGTATTGTTCCGGGCCAAGGCGTTCATTTCCACTTCCATAGCCTTTCTCCAATGATTGATATTGATTGCTATTTCCATAGATCGTGGAATTTCCTCATCTTCCTACAAGGCGGTCGCAAAGGCACATGCTGTTTTGGAGAGATTCTCTCTGGCCACATTAGCAACTGAGTACCTTGAGTTCCTTCCAATCCTTTTTGAGCTGTATCTCTCGGGAGAGACCCCGCGTGTGCTTCGCGGGAGGGGGACATATTGTCCTGTATCTCCATCCAGAGCTGTTTCTTGTTCCTCACTTTCAGAGGTATTGTCAGTAATATGTAAAGGATCAATAGTATTTGGTTCAGGATAATTTACCTCGGATACCAGTTGGGGCGATGAGGTGGCACCGTTTTCCACGGGCTGTATAGGCGTGTTCGAGGGCTCAGCGACAGTGCTAATTGGCTCTTGTAGGACCACCATAGAAAGTGGGTTAGGCATTGACAACCAACTTGGCAGTTCAACTTCTGATCTCTCCCCTGACTGCTAAGTTGGGTGTGGTAGAAGTATTCGGTTTCAATGTAGTCACAATTCATAGTGGTGAGGATTCTACGAGTTTTAGAATCAAAACATCTATACCCCTTTTGATTGATGCCATACCCCACAAAAATGCATTTTAGGGCGCACGGGGAAAACTTGGTCCGTTCATGTTTGGGAATGTGAACAAAAACTGAGCACCAGCGTGGAGAAAGGGATAATGCGGAAGGGACGGTGGTAAGAGATGAGAGTAAAGACAAAGGAGTTTGAAGTCGGAGTGTGCGAGTAGGGAGACGATTTAGAAGGTAAACTGCAGTAGAGACAACTTCAGGCCAACAAGATGGAGGAACCCGAGATTCGAGGAGAAGAGCCCTAGTCATTTCAAGTAAAATGTGGTTTTTCCTTTCGGCGACCCCGTTTTGTTCAGGGGTGTTTGGACACGATGTTTGATGAAGAAGTCCATGGTCTGAAAAAAAAGTTTTCATCGAAGAACTTACAAATTCGCCACCATTGTCAGATCTAAGGACTTTGATGTTTTGTTGGAACTGAGTCCGAACCATGTGATAAAAATGAGTAAATTTCGAAAAAACCTCAAATTTGTGTTTTAGGAAATACACCCATGTCATTCGGGTGCAATCATCAATGAATAACAAAAAATAACGAAAACCTTGACCACCCACAGCAGGCGAAGGACCCCATATATCATAATGAACTAAAGTAAATATAGAATTCACTCTTGTATTATTTGGTCTAAAAGTTTGTCTATGGCTTTTAGCCGAAACACAAGTATCACAAGACAAAGTCTGATTATGCATTAACTTAAAAAAAAGTAATTTAAGATAACCCGTGGAAGGATGCCCAAAACGTCGATGCCATAACCATGCTTCCTGACTGGCAGTCCCGTGAGCCAACAACGCACTGCCTTGTTGAGCAATCTTATCCACATAGCTCCTCCCACTGTCTCGCCCGACCGCTCCGTCGTCGTTGCTGTTCCTGGCGCTGGTGGCCCCTGGGTTACCCGCCAGGACCGTGTCGGCTCGCCCGTGTTCATCCATACCGATGGCAGACTTGCCTCTAGCCGTCGGGTTCTTGGTGTTTTCCTCCCACCAGTCCGGGTACCCTATGAGGCGGAAGCACGTCTCCTTCGTGTGCTTGGCCATGCCACATTGCGTACAATAGAGCTTACTCTTGTCGATTTTTCCTTCCTGCGGTGATGGAGCGCCTGAGCGGGAGGGTTGGTTTCGCCCTTGTGGTGGTTTCCCGGTCCCCTGTCGGTGTCCGTTTGGTCAGACTCCAAGGCCTGCTCCAATTTCTCATGCGCCCGATGATGAGTTGCCGGCGGTGAGGTTGCGGGAGGTAGTCCTCAGTATCCTGAGTCGAGCGGCCTCCCTCCTCACTGTTGAGAATGCCGCTTCGGCTGAGAGCAAGGGCACCGTCTTCAGGACATCTCGTCTGGTGCCGTCGAACTGCTCATCCAATCCTGAGAAGAACTGGAACAGTCGACGATTTTCATTAGGGACCGGTATTGACCGATCCATTTTTCACAACAGTTAAGCGGATGTGGCTGTTGCTGGTCGATGCTTACCCAAATTGCTTGCAATTCCGCCCAGAAATCCTCCAGGTCTCGTCCCTCTTGATTCACTTTATTTGCCTTGACCTCCAAATCGTATATTTGGAATGGGTCTGCTCCACTCCCATAAGTTACGACTAGGCTATCCCAAATCGCCTTGGCCGACTGGTATTGCGCGAATTTGTCGACTAACCGTGTCTCCATATTCGAAATTATCCATGGGAAAACGGTAAGGTCGCTCTCCTACCAACTGTTGTAGGCTCTGTCCTCGATCGACGGGGGTGGAGGAACTCCGGTAATATGTTTTGTTCTTCCTCTACTCCCGATTGCAACTCTCATGAGTCGAGACCAGAGAGGGAAATTCTGTCCATTTAATTTTACTGCGATGATAACGTTGTCTGAGTTTCTCATGTTCTGTTGGTCACTTTGGTGGAATTCTGGTTTCTCGTCTGACATTTTTTTGTGTATATTGTGTAGGGCAAAAGAAGGTTAATTGGAACGATGATGAATTTTTTTCTGAGTTCCACGGATCGCAATCCGCTCTGATGCCATGTAGAAAGGCCGAAAATTAAATTATCATTCACGAGAATTGTGTATTTGATGTACATAGAGGATCCTTATTTAAAAGGAACAAAAAGCTAGTACAAGGAAAGAAAGAGAATTTCTAAAATATGAAAGAACTAATTTAGGTTGTGATCCTTCTTAGTTGCAGCCCAAATCTTCTTATTTGCCGAGAATATCTTCTTATTGTAAACAATTTGTACCGTTTTGAAATGGTTAGAGTCAGATTAACACTAATCTATTTTCATATCTGATTGTTAAAATAAATTATCAGACCATTCGTGTTGATCGCTTTAGTTTTCTATTCAAATGTCTTTTGATACATCTATTTTAACGCAAAGCAAATTTATTCGAATAAACGAGTAAAGGAAAGAGCGCATAAAGCATTATCCCACTTATTGCCAATTAAGTGATGATAATTGATACATCAAATCTGAAAATGGCCATATGTAACTTGTTACTTGGAAACCATGTTCCTTTTTTCCTAATAATCACATAAAAGAATCAAGAATCATCAAGGGTAAACTTGTTTGTGGAATTATTCCAGCATATGTAGGAGCAAGCACAAAGGCATGAGCAACGGTTGATGTGGTATTTCAAGAACACTACTCCAACATTCTTTCTTCAATATATAGTGTGTAAGGAATCAATTTACGAAAAGCATATGCCATCATTTGTTCGCATCAAAACACGGGATTTGGAGAAGTTCAAGCTACACATTTTCATTTTACTCGCAACCGGCCCTTCTCCCTTGATCCGTTGAAGCCGGAAAAGGGTAGTTAGAGAAACATATTCCTGCAGTTCAAGGCAGCAGCACCAGATGCCAGTATCTAACAACATTTTTCTACTAGGATTCCCAAAACAGTTGCTGCTGTGTCTAGGCCAAAAGCTAGCTGAGAGAGAGAGAGAGAGCATCAAAGCATTGTTGCACTAGAGTGGATATCTGGTCGAATATCCAAACATGTCTAACATTCTATTCTCTCTTCTAGAGCTATGTTGATATCATATTCAAACTCAGCAGCCTGACATGGCTGACTAAAAACACGTTCCAAACGCGCACTTTTTACCTTGTTTTTCGGCCAAGGCATTTCCTATTAGTGCGGAATGAAGGAATAAGCATCTTTAGAAAGCAAAATGCCTAGATGCAATATGAGCTTATCTCACTTTAATAGTTAAACTCAACTAGGGGATAAAGAGAAATTTTCACCTTCTACTCTTAACACCCAATCCCATACTTGCTGCAAATCCCCTCCCGGATAAGAGTGCTCCTTTACCTAAACCTAGTTGAAACACTAGCATAAACACAAGAAACACCGACAATTAAAGAAAAAGTGCACATATAAGCATAAAAGAAGACCTTCACCACCTAACTGGCTACCTCTTCCAAATGTATGTTAGAGGACAGAGACAACGAGGATTTAAAATCTGAATTCTGATTTAGATTTATGGTCACAACTGATAAATGTTTTCATAAGAAGATCAAAGATACAACACCATTACGATGCCCTCCATATAAAAATGGACTTGAGAACAATAACTTTAGTGACTGTACACAAAACTGTTTTGTATATTGCATCCTGAAATTTAAGACAATAAGATCCTGACCACAAATGCTTATTGCAATAACAGAGAAGCCATTTGATACAAGAAATGCCATCATGTCACCACTGTTTCTTCGAACCTCAAAGGACACGCCACTACATCTGAAGGAGTAAAACGTGAACACGTCTCAGCTGAGAGAAATACAATGTAAGAGCTCCCAATTTGAAGTTTTAGTTGTTTGTGGAGTGGAAAGTTTTCTGTTGCTGTCGCCAGTTCTTCTAACACAAAATAAGGTAGAAGAACTGAAAAGCAACTCTAATTGTTAATGCCCAGTGCCAACAAAGTTCAAGTATAAAAGGACACTATCTCAATAAATCGTGCGTGGAGGAGTTTGGGAATTGTGAAACAAGATATTTAAAGAGCAATGTGACAATGCCTAGCTGAGCTTAACCTCAATTGCTCAACCACAAAAAAAGCAAAAACTAACCTTAGTACTTATCTTCTGGTCTTGTCAAGAACCTCAATGTATCTTTTTGGGACGCCATACTGTTCAACAAGAAGTCTTCCCAGATCATCAATGACACCACCTTGGACCAAAACTTCGAGCCCCTTCTTACCTTTTTGTATTAAAAGATTTTATTAGATTTCAACGAACAAGAGTAGAAGGGGCACTTTACAATTAACAGAATGAAAATAAATCCAAACAAGCACAAAGAGAATATAAAAATCACTGATGGAAATGAGATCTTCTCAAGCACCCTCACATGACAGGGTGTGAAGGCTAGTAAATTTGAAGAAGTAAATGAGATATTGAGCACATCAGGTATCAAGTAAGAGAATGAAAATCTAATTCTAACAAGCACAAAGAGAATATGACACGCTAATATTAAGCCATACCGGGGAGTTCTGAAACTGTTGTACTACAAGCAAACTTCTTCTGAAGCTCTGAAGCCAATGCCTCTGCATCTATCAAAAAGGACTCTAGACCAGACAGTTTCGTAACCTTTTTGTTCCCTTGTCTTCGTTCTGTAATTATCTGGATTGGCTTCAGTGCACCTTTCCGCACAACAGTATCATTTCCCCTTTTCACTCCAATATGAGCTTGCATTCTGTTGATAAAGGTTTGTCCCACATCTTTTTTATGAATTTCAGTTGG
>JAYDZE010526217.1:0-15314 GCA_034509125.1 Monilaria moniliformis
ATTCTATTCATATATTAGACTCTTCTATTCATCTCAATTTACTTAATTAATTATTTTCAAATTATCGTCGAAACCCTGATCCGACGATCGGGAAAATCACTATTCCGACTAGCCCCTTTTTAGGGATGTTACAAAATCCTTGTACACATTAGACTATAGTAATTTAAGTAAATCAATAAAGTGATCCTTTTTCCTTATTCTCGTGAGATCTCTTTCTAACATATCTAACTGAAATGAAGCTTATGTTTGTAAACCTATTTGTGCTAAGTTCGTATGGGATAAATTTCGCAAACAATCACAATAACAATCTATAAGGTTACAAACACCACCTAATTTCCATTGAGTATCTAAACATTTAGCTATTAAAAATACGGTTGAAATTTCCCTAAACTATTTTAACCACATAATAGCTTGTAAGTTGTAGTTGTTGATTTTGATTACTTTTTTTATGCAACTATTAAAACTAAGTGCTATATACACACAATGCTTTAAAACACGAACAAAAGTACAATAATAAATGCTGGATAATTCAACACTTGCAATTTTAATTTTTTTAAATAATTTAAATAATTTCATGCATTGAGCCCAATAATTCGGTAATTAACAAAATTCTAAATCAGTACGAGTTCTAAAAAAATCACATAAATATGTCTTTATGTTCTAATGTTGAATTTATCATGTCATAAGTGGAGTTCCATCTAGTTGATACATCAATAACAAAATTTGTATATCATTTTTTTATTATGATTATATTTTTATCATTTCTTTCCTATAATTCATTTATTATGAATTAATTTTACTGCATGTCTAATCGGATCTACATAATCATTAAACATAGATAATGCATCTTAAATACATAAATTTAAAATATGACATATACATCTAACATGAAAATATCGTACATATATGGGCACATGCACTAATAAATGCAGAAATACTAACAATATTAGTATAGGCATTATCAAAACCAATATAAAATATTTTATTTATTAATTGATATTCATTTAAAACGTGAAAATTTAATTGAGTTATGGCTTGCGCAGTATGTGGTGATGGAAATTCCTTAAATGTAACCAAACGTTGTTTAATCCCTAACAATTATCTATAAAATGAACCATAATTTTCATATAGAAATTTTTGTTATATGCATCAGTCCACACGCCAAAAAAATAGAAACTTTGTGATCCAAAAATTTGTTAATTCTTTTTTCTTGTCAATGCATTGTCTCACTATAGATCTAGTAAATGAACTTCTACTTATTTTTTTAGCATATTGATTATATGCTTTTTTCATACTACATTCGTATTTATCATCATCATATGTATTAAAAGACAAATATTTCATAGCAGCATATCTAGCTATTGCGTCAGTTGTATCTTTGTGGTCATATTTAAAAAGAGACGGCGTACCTGTTTGTGAGGAACCTGTAGGAGTGCCCATGTCAGGTTGATAGTTAAGTTGAGTTTGGGTGGAGCTAATCCCAAACTCCACTGGGTGATGTTTCTCCATGTGCTTGATGAACGTACCATATTCTCCACCGTAGGTAAATTTGTACTTTGCATTGTAATAGTTGCAATACGCAATGAATTTCTTCAGAGCATTAGGATGACTCATATCTTTATTTTCCACCTTCTTGAAATGCTTTACGAATATGTTGGATATCTTAGCTCGTTGATCCTTTCGTGGTGGGGAAGGTGACACTTCTTCTTCTTCTTCACCCGAGTAGTGATCCGGTTGCATTTGGTGTTGGTGGGAAAGTTGTTGAACCTCATCACTAGATATGAAATTGAAATGATCGGATGATGTGTTGAAGAAATGATTGAGAATTGGATCGGGGTTGTTCATGTTCATGTTGTACATACCCATCAAGGCATTGGCTGCATCATATTACTCCAACTACAAACAAATCAAGTATTGAAACTACTACATTATAATCTAATCAAAATATCAAATGATTATAATTATTAAATCAAACAAGTTCTTCAGACTTATTACTTGCAATTAGGCAGCAAGTTGTTCATCTAAAATATTGAGTTGCTGCTCTCGAGCATTTCCTCGTGATAATCTCTTTGATCTTACACGGCGGCCATCGTCACTTTGATCTTGGGTAATAGCATTACCCTTATCAGCACGGTTAAAACGAGAAGAAGACATGTTGTATGAAGGAAGTAGTTCAAACGTGTGAATGAATATAATTGGTAACTGATAATGGAAAAGCAACTAAGTATTGTTCACAGTCGAACCTCTTCACTATTGATGTTCTTCAGCTCGCGTGGTACGTTTGTTTTAGGCGAGTTTTTGTTGTCTTTTTTTTTTTCTTTTATTGAAAAGGTGAATTTATTTACTGTTTATGTTTTTGAATTATTTTTCATTTTAGTTATTTTGTTTTCTTCTTCTGCCAGTTTTCTTACGAGTCTTGCATTCACGCATAAATGTAATAGTGGCCAATGTTATTTTTTTTGTCTAGTGATAATGTGACTATTCTTAATAACTAATGCAAAATGTTTTAAGTTCAAAAAGATAATTTTTTTAAATAATATTAGTTTACAAAACTTGCCAAAAAGTAACTCGATTCAATCATTTTTAGATTGATTGATTTTTTTTTTTCAAATGTTATACAATGTAAGCTATTTTTTTTAGATCATTGAAACCTAACTCCCAAAAAGATAAATAAAAATCATGTTAAAGAAAGTCAAAGTTTATGGATAGAGTTAAATTTCCGTGCTCTGAGGTTGAGACGCTTGAACTGGTTCTAGAACATTTGATGGGGTACGTTCCTTACCCTTTGACTACATTATGACACAATGTATTATACAAGTGAATATTTGCAATATCTTGCACAAAAGAAAGTGTGTAATTGTTACATTCCTTGTGGATGTTCCTGTCATAGTATCACGAGTTTGAGGTTGAGTTGAACTGATTCTTGAAAGAAACCACAAAAAAACACAAATATATCAAAGAAGGTACTCAAACTAATGTATAATATCACTTGAGGTATCTATATCATACATATTGACATATTATAAAAACATTATAGGTAGCCAGACTAATTTGTAATATCGTTTTAGGTATCTCTCGCATGACACAAACAGAAATTAAAATAAAATTTTAGGTATCCTGTATTGTTTAATCTCAATGATAGTGTCACATACATGTTATGCCTGGGCCGCTTCTGTGGCTTCTTCAGTTTGTGCAAGAGCGGCTTCTTTGGGGTTATTTTGACATGTTCTTACATTGTGGCCTTCTCATCCACACGGTCAACATTCAACAACAATGTGGTGTTTCAGCCTTTGTACTCTATCCTCATGGACTCTAACCTCAGACTATTCAATCCATCTCTTCCGCGGTTGACCACATTGTCTCTTCGTTTGGGGTGGCTGAATCTTGAACACTACTTTATCCGTACTTTATAAATATTTACATCAATTTTAATTTTATTTAATTTTCGTTAATGTTATAAACCAAATAAATTGTAAATATCATGATGCCAATATTTAAAAAAATTGTATTATAAACAAAAAGAGGAGTGCTAAATAATTACTATATGCAACTAGTCCAATATTAAATATAGAAATTTAACTCCACCCATAAACTTTCACTTTCTTTAGCATTATTTTTTTTGAGTTGGGTCTCGGCAATAAAAAAAGAAGCTTAAATTGTATAGAATTCCAAAAGAAAAAAAAAGCTATCTAGAAATACTTGAATCCAATAACTTTTTGGCAACTTTTGTAAACTAATATTTTTTTTAATCTTTTTGAACTTAAGTCATTTGGCATTAGTTATTTAGAATAGTCACATTATCACTAGACAGGAAAAATGACATTTGTTACTATTACCTTTATGCGTGGATGCAAGACTCGAAAAAAAAAAAACTGATAGAAGAAAAAAACAAAATAACCAAAATGAAAAATAATCCCAAAAAATAAAGAGTAAATAAATTCATCTTGTCAAAAAGATAAAGAAAAAAGACAACAAAAATTCACCTAAAACAAACATCCAACACGAGTTGAAGAACAACGACTGTGAAGAAGAGGTGTGACTGTGAACAATAATGATGAATGGAAGAACAAAGAAACATGAAAATACACAACATGCATGGGTCGACGTGAAATAAAATAATCACTCCATTTGCATAAAGTGCAATGTGTCAGCAAGAATGAAAGATTTGACAGCCTGCTGTCAACTGAATGAGCTTAAAGAATTGTTCAAAATGTCATCCCAGTAGTTGGGGGCTTTTAGAACGAAAAATAATAAAAAAAGTGCAAAAGTATCTCAAACGATATTACCCCCTACATGTAATTATCTCAAATATTAATATTTTTTATAGTTAACGCAAATATATGGCCCTCTTAGCATAATTATCTTTTTAAGTAGTTCGCTCTTTGTAAAAATGGATACATATAATATCCATTTTGAAATGTGTTGCTTCCTATATCCATTTGTAATAAAAATATATATAGTCAAAAGTGAGGAAAACTTTCAAACTTTGGAACTCGAGACTAGGTTGCTATTTGTTGCTTTTGAGATATACTTGGGTAAAAGTCGTGAAAGTAGATGAAAAGAAAATAAATGTTAAAAGTAAAGAGTCTGCCCCGCCAAGATTTATGTTCTTTCCGGAATTCATCAACCTACGCCCAACCAGAATTTTCCCGAACCCATGCCCAAACCGTAATCACTCACACAACAGAATCAACCCATGAAATCTTTATCAATCTCGTTTAGACTGGCGGAATCTGGAGCTCGAAGTTCATTTTTCTAGTCGGAAACCTCAGACCTCTCTCATAAGGAATCTTTGTCCATCTCTCTCACCCCGTCGGAATCCGACCGCTCGAAGTACATTACAGCCGACATCGTAGAGAGATTGTTGTACTTAGTAATCAGGGAAGACATATATTTGGGAGTAATTTCTTGTATTTCATTTTCTTTTTGTATTTCATTTTTTTTTTTGTATTGCAGCAATTTGTTCTCTTCTTTATAGGAGTACATGTAATTCATAAAGGAAGCATTTACAATTTTGGTTATAAATCTATTCCCATTCATAGTCAATTATTTCCTATCTTTGGAGATCCTTTCCTTGTTGACACTTCTCCTCAAGTTGAGCAACGACATCTCCGATGCTTAACTAGTCAAGAACCTCATTCAAACTCATGGAATTCATAGCCTTTGTGAGAATATCTACAAACTAGTCTTCAGACCGAACATAGGGAAATTTAACTGTCCAATCCTTGAGCTTCCTTCTGATAAAATGGTGGTCCACCTCCACGTGTTTTGTTCTGTCGTGTTGGACTGGATTTTCGGCAATGCTAAATACTGCTTTGTTATCACAAAATAATCGACTCTTCTGAAGTGGAGGAATCCCAATCTCAGTTAGTAACCTGCGCAGCCATAAGATTTCTGTAAAGCCACTTCTCACACCCCGAAATTCAACTCCGGCGCTGGATAATGCAACCACCTTCTGCTTTTTACTCATACATGTCACAAGATTTCCTCCACAAAGCTAAGATATCCAGCGGTAGATTTTATGTCCATGGGATTGCCTGCCCAATCTGCATCTGTGTAGCCGTGTACCTCAAAATCATCTCATTTCTTGAACAAGACACCATATCCAGCTGTCCCTTTTAGATAACAAACAATCCTTAAAGTTGCATCCATGTGATCTTTCTAAGGTTGGTGCATGAATTGACTCATCACTCTTACTGCATACGCAATATCGGGCCTGGTGTGAGACAAGTAGATCAACTTTCCCACTAGGCGTTGGTATCTTCCCCAGTCTGTTAGTTTGGCCCCTTCTGTAATCTTTAGGCCATGATTCTGCATAATGGGTGTATCTGCAGGTTTACACTCCTGAAGTCCTATCCCAGTCAAGAGATCAAGAACATATTCTCTTGACAAAGAAAAATTCCCCTTTTTGACCTTAATACTTCTATGCCAAGGAAGTACTTCAAAGCACCGAGGTTTTTCATCTTAAATTCTTGAAACAAGTTTCTTCTTAACCTCTCAATTTCTCCAGTGTCATCACCTGTAATAATCATGTCATATACATAAATGATGAGATAATTGATTAGGTTACCTCTCTTCTTGATGAACAAAGTGTGATCAGAGTTGCTTTGTTCAAAGTCATATCTTAGCATGGCCTGTCGAAATCTCCCAAACCATACTCTGGGTGACTGCTTTAGTCCATACAGAGTCTTCTTTAGACGACACACTTGTCCATCTTCAAACTCCTTTTGGAAGCCTGGTGGAATATCCATGTACACTTCTTCTTCTTCTTTGAGATCCCCATGTAAGAAGACATTTTTACATCGAATTGATGCAAGGGCCAGTATTTTCCTGCTGCAACTGAAAGTAAAACTCTCACAATATTCATTTTTGCAACTGGAGAGAATGTCTCTGCATAATCTACCCCGTAGATTTGTGTGTATCCCTTGGCAACCAATCTTGCCTTGTTTCTTTCAACCGATCCACCGGAACGTCTTTTAATAGTGATTAACAATCTACATCCCACTGGTTTTTTTCCTTTAGGTAGAAGGCACTTTTCCCAAGTATTGTTTCGAACCAAGGCATCCATCTCCTTTCTCATTGCATCTTACCATCGTTTTACCTTCACTACTTCTTATACTGAGTGAGGAATCTCCTCTTCCTCATACAAGGCTGTCTCGAAGGCTCGTGCCATCTTAGTGAGACAACTCCTTACGCTATTAGCCACCGAATACCTCGACTTCTGCCCTTTCCACTCAGGGGAATATGTCCTTGGTGGAACTCCTCGAGTACTCATGTTTGGCAAAGTATAGTGCCCAGTGTCCTCGTTAATTCTAACATCTTCTGAGGTTTCTTCTTCAATAGCTAGTGGAGAGATCTCCTCATCTGTACTTGGTGTTTCTCCCCTGTTATTGTTAATACCACCATCAAAATTACTTACCTCAAGATGTTCGGAAGAGATCTGGGTAGCGACATCAGACTCAGTAGTAGTGTTTGAAATTGGCTCAGCGATACTGCTAACAACTCCTGTTGGACCCACTATTGGACTCAACACTGTTGTGGGCAACCAGTTTAGCGAGTCACTCATTTGATCTCGCTCCCCCTGACCGCTAAGATGGTGATAGAAATATTCAGTTTTAAGAAAGTCACAGTTCATGTTTAGGTACGTTCATGTTTAGGAATATGAACGAAGATAATTAGGTATGTTCATGTTTAGGAATATGAACGAAGATAAAACAACCAAACACTTTGGGTGATAGTGTGAGAGGGGTAGGAATGTGGGCATAATGGGACAACATGTTAAGAGGGGTTCTAAAGTTCAGAATTTTGGAAAGAAGCCAATTCAGAAGGTATACAGAGGTGGCTAGGGCCTCGGGCCAGAAGTGTTTTGGAACTTTAGATTTGATAAGAAAGGCCCTAGTTATTTCTAAGAGAATTCTATTTTTCTGCTCAGCTAAACCATTATATTCAGGGGTATGTGGACATTTAGTATGGTGAACTAAGCCAAGTTCGGAAAAGAATTGTTTCATTCTAGAGTTAACAAATTCACCACCATTGTTGGACCTAAGGATCTTGATTGCATGGTCATACTGAGTTCGAACAAGTTTGTAAAAAATGGTAAATTTTTCAAAGACCTCAGACTTATATTTCAAAAAATAGGCCCATCCGAGTACAATCATCAGTAAAAAGTTAAACATATTTAAAACCTTGACCACCAGTAACAAGTGCAGGGCCCCAAATATCAGAATAAATGAAGAAAAAATAGAGTCCACACGGCGGTAGTCTGTGGCTCTTAGCCAGAAAAAAAGTATCATAATCCAAGTATGAGGAATTAACTAATCTAGGAAACAAAAGTTTAAGATAGCCAATAGATGGGTGACCTAACCGATGGTGCCACAACCAAGTCTGCCGATCTATAGGTCCATGAGTCAACATCGCAGTACCTTGTTGAGCTATTTCATCCACATAATAGAGTCCACTCCATTCAGTGCCACACCAAATGATCGTTCCCTTCTGAATATCCTGTAACATGTAGAAATGCGGTTGCATAAGTAAGGTGCAATTCAAGTCACAGATGCCATGACCGATAGAAAACAATTTATGTGATCAAGAATGAACATATAAACAGTTGGTGATTTTTAGGGTATGAGAAATATTTATAGTACCGCCTCTCTTGACTGCAGCTAAGTCACCATTAGCGGTTTGTGTATGGGATTTTTTGGAGACGGTAATTTTAGTAAAGTCAGATGCATCAAATGACATGGTGTCGGTCGCGCCACAGTCAAAGATCCACTATGGATCCATATTACCGTTCCTTGAAATAGTACATACAGTGGAGAAATTCTCCAAGACTTGAAATCTGTTAGAGCATGGATAAAATGTTCATGTTTTGTTTTAGAGTCCTTAAACTAAACATGACGAGAAGCTAAGGGACCAATTTGAAATTTCCAAAAATTCGGAGGGCCATTGCGCAAAGGGTGGGGTTCGATCTGGAATAAAGAAGAAGTAGAGGGTGTTTTTGGCAAAATGCGCACCATACCTTCTTTATTTCCCCATTTGGGAACCCTAGCTTTACCCGCCGCTTGTTTCTCCTTCCCTGCCATTGCGGAGCCTTCCGGCTGTCTCTCATCATGGTTGGTGCCAGAGCCGCCTGTCACTTTGTTGATGTCGGCGGTTCTGTCGCCACCGACCACTGCAGCCGCTTTAGTCCCTCTGTCGCCGCCGACCACTGCAGCCATCATTTGGGAAAGCCATGTAGGAGGAAACAAGTGTCTTTGGTGTGTTTCTTCCTCCCATAATGTGTGCGTGATAGTCGACTCTTGTCATCGTCCCGTCGGTTCCATGGGTTGTGGCCTCCGCTGCTGCTCTGTCCTTGGCCGGAAGGGCCTCTATCCCTTGTTGCGAGTCCAGTCTCGATTCCTCCTCCCAGTGATGGCTCTCTTCTGCCGATGGCCGCCGGTCAAAGTATTTCAGCATTGGTGGCCTCTCGTCGTACCATGGCGTAGGCATTGGTGACTGATGGAGAGGATCTTGCTTTAAGGTGTCCTTCTTGACCGATTCGTAGCGGTCGTCGAGGGCAATTGATATAGATGGTGCTTCTGTATAATCCGGTTATAGATTTCAATATCTTCCGCATACTTCATCAAATTCGGCTCTCGCCGATCGATAATCATCCCCAATCCTTGGAATTTGTTCCATAATTCCTCAAGTGTACTTTCACCTTGTCTCATAGTGTTTGCCTTTCGATGCAGGTCAAACACTTTGAGGTAATCGGCTCTGCTGCAAAACATGGTGGCAAGGCCGTCCCACAATTCCTTTGTCGTAGGGTATTCGAAATCTCCAGTGACTATGCTTGGATCCAAATTCTTAATAATCCAAGAAAAGACCCTGTGGTGTTTTTGCTCCTACCGTTCGAAGGCTGGATTGGTATCGGGGGGTGGTTTAGGTACTCCGGAGACGTGAGACATCAAGGCCCCCACCCCCGATTTACCTCTTCATGAGGACGGCCCACAAGGGGTAATTTTCACCGTTGCGTTTGAATCCCAAATCGATGGGTTCATTGTTTGGGGCTGGCTGTTGTTGTTGTGGTTGTATGTTGAGAGTGCGGCCTAAACTCTGTCGTAGCAGCCTCATGAATTGCATCGTCAATTCATCTACATTTTCTGGTTTGTCGTTGGGTTCTGACATGATTCTGAGGTTGTGTTTGTAGGTTGATTATCTTGGATTTTGGTCGAGGGCTAAGGAAGGTATTTTAGGGCAGTGATGTTCGTGTTTCTGAGCCCTTATTAACCTATTCTGATACCATGTTGAACTTGGTAATCAGGGAAGACATATATTTGGTAGCAATTTTCTTATATTTCATTTTTTATGTATTTCACTTTTTGTATTGCAGCAATTTGTTCTCTCCTTTATAGAAGTATATGTAATTCATAAGGAAACAATTACAATTTTGGTTATAAATCTATTCCCATCCATAGTCAATTATTTCCTATCTTTGGAGATCCTTTCCTTGTTGATAGAGACCATGTCTTAAGTAGAAGAGGTTAGTCGTCTTCTTCGACTATCATGATTTCGGTAGTTTAATAGGTGATTTCGGACGTTAGTACCAAGATTTCAGTTGAGAACTAGAATCTTCGTATTCTCAACCAAAATCTGGATATTCACATCCGGAATCACCATCTTTCAACCCGAATTGTATGTATTGTGATGTTTTTGGTACTTTTGGAACGAATTTGTGCGACTTGTATGTATTGTGATGATTCAAGTGTGCGATTTGTATTTATTGTGTTGATTTTAATGTGTGGTTTGTATGTATCCATTTGATTTTAGTGTGCGAAAATTGTGTTATTGTGCGATTAGTTCTTGTTAACAACGAAAAAAATCCGTGGCTACATTGTTCCGCGACCAAGCACAACATCTGATGAATTCTTTTTTGCCGACGCCGTTTTCTTTCGTTAAACGCACGTTCTGTTGTAGTGATATAATATCAGTTTTCAAAATTAATAGTAATCAATTAATATGTTAGGGATTCTATTTAGAAATGCATGATATGGGCTAAATTAAATGTTGATATATAATTAATTAAACTTTTAGATATCATTGATTCCTTCCCTTTAGATACACACACACACACACTCAAATTGATCACACGGCATTAATTAATGTGCGATCATGATTCACGACGCATTAAATCCAAACGTAGGAAATTATAGTATATGTTAGGCTGCAGGCGTCATCATTTGTTGGAACTGATCAAACCCGATTCCCCCCTTACCATCCGAATCAAAGACCCGAATAATTGCCACACACTCATCATAGGATCTCGGATCCCCCAACTGTCCCAGCACCCGCTGCAGGCTCCGCGCCGTGATTCGACCCGTACCCTCCCATTCAAATACCCCAAATGCCGCCCTCAAATCCTCCTCCCCACCCCCGCCACCGCCGCCCATCAGCCGCAAGAAATCCTCGAAATCAAGCAGCTTGTCATTGTCGGAATCGAGATGGCTGATGATCCCCTCGGCCTCCTCATACGACATGTACTCCCCCACCGACCCAAGATACGACCGGAGCTCCGCCGGAGAGATCTTCCCGTCGCTGTCGCTGTCGAAGCGGCGGAAGACCTCCCTCATCTCCTCCTCCTCCCTCGATGAAGAGCTCCGCTGAGAGCCCGGGGTCGAAGCGGGCTTTGATTTGGGCTTGATGGAGGCTAGCTTGCTGAGCTTCTTGGGAGAGAATGAGCAGAAGCATTCCACAGCTTCCATGATACGTACGTAGGTAGAGATTAATTAGTGTGTTGTGCAATGCAATAATTAGTTATAAATGTTTTGTCGTCTGCATATTTCTTAATGATAATGTAATATTTATATTGATGAAGATGGATAAAACCTGCATAGGATGGGAATTTGCTCAGAAATTGCTGGCTTGGAAAATGAAGAGTGGATGATTACGCTAACAAATTGTGCACGAAGTTGCATGGAAGTTTCATCTCCGGGCCCCATGAAGAAGACGTAAGAGTAAAAAAAAATTAAAGAAAAAAGAACAAAAGAAGATGTTGCAGCCGCTCAACAAACCGCCGGGAAGAAATTTGGTGGTTTCGATTTTGAACCAGAACCAACAGTTTTGGTTTCGATTCAAAATCGGCAGTTTTTTATCGGTCATTTTTTTTTATTATTTCAGGTTTTAGGCCAAAATCAACAGTTAACCATCGATTACAGTTCCAAAAAATTTGGAACCGAAATTTACTGGTAGAATTGGTATGTAGGTTTCGGTTCAGCCCGTGAAAGATAGTTATAGTTTAAAACTGAAATCGCAGGTTTGATTCCGAAATAAACCAGCTGTTTCGGCTTAACCATGCATCACTACTGACTTCCGTATGCTAGGATGATATATAATAGATAGGACAGTGGCGGAGGCAGAAAAATTTGTTTAATTAAGAACCATCATTCAAAATTTTGTTTATGAATACATAAATAACAATTGTTGGATCATACATAGAAAAAATGATCTCCATCCTAATCTACACCCCTTGGCTCTGCCACTATATTTTATCTATCAATTTAATCGATAAGGACTTGAAAAAAACAACTTATAAATTAATCAATTTAGGGTGAAGCTAGATAATTTAAAATACTGATTGAAAATCATGTATTCAATTATCTTTTAGATTTCATTACTTTTATACTAGTTTCTAGGGATGTCAATCGGGCCAATCCGCTCGGGTTTGGGCTGTCTTTATTGGGTTGTCGGGCTATTCGGTTACCGGTCATTCAGGTTGTAATTTTTTCGGGTTAGAAATTATTAACCATAACCCTAAATTATCGGATTTCGGGCTAACCCATCGGGCCAATAGGATTCAAATTTTTTTATAAAGTTTTTTAATTAATATATTAATTTTGATAATTATATATTTGTAATAAAGAAATATATCAATAAATGAATGTATTTCAACTCAAAACTAATATACTGCCTTTAGAGAAGTAAAAAAATACATTTTTCTTAATGGATTATCATTTGTTTTATTTTTAAATCTAAACGTTTTCTACTAAATGTTATAGTAAAATATAGAAAAGTGAAATGATGAACATAACTTTTGAATATTGAATCAAAATGTATTTTTTTCACATAGATTTGATAAAGATCAGTTTGAAAACTAAATAACGAGAACTCGCTAATTTTCGGGTCGACCCTATGAGTTCGGGCTATGTTCGAGTCAACCCTATCGGGTTGCGGGCTATTCAGTTTAGGGTCAGTTGGGTTGAGATTCTTCAACCCTAACCTTGTCGGGTTAATCGGGCCAACCCACGGGTTTCGGGCTAAATTGACATTCGTTTCCATTGAAATTGATACGAGGAAGTAATTAAAGATACCTGAACTATGTTAGAAATTAGGGGTGGATCGGTACGGTATAACGTACTAAAACTGTCATACCGTATATCGTACCGTAAATGCTGGTATGAATAAAAATCATACTGTTACCTTAACGAATTTTTCGGTATATCGAATTCCGTATACCGAAATTTCGGTATGCAAAATTTTCAATACCGTTACCATCCCGTATTTCGGTATGCCGTACCGAAATCCGGTATACCGTGAATTACGGCATCATACCGTCATACCGAAATACCATTTCGTATCGAAATTATATAATATTATAAATAATGTTTATATTATAAATATTTATTAATACTATATATATGTTTAATATACATATATATATATATATATTTATATACAGTATGGTAAGAGAATACGGTATATACCGTATTATTGGTATATATCGTTTACCGTTTTATCGGTATATACCATACTATTCGGTATATACCTTAAAATACGGTATATACCGAATTTTTGGTATACATGTACTTAAATTCATACCGTTACCGTACCGCAACCTTCCGGTACGGTATCATACCTTATCGAAATTTACGTTATACCGAAATTTTTATATTTTCGGTATTTTTTCGATACGATAAGTTTGGTATGCCAGTATTTCGGTATTTTTTCCCACCCCTATTCGAAATAAAGCAAAATAGCATTAAATGATCTTATATGCAATTATTAATTCCCTAAATTGATGAAATTCCAAATAACTATAGAATGATTTGTGTGAGAAAGGATATATGCTAGAAAATGTTAGAAGCGATTCGTACCAGTAATCTTTCTCCACGAGAACATCACCCAGATATTAGGCCACCTATCACCTATTCCATTAATCAAGTTAGACATAAGATTAGGAATAATTGCTAAATTGGAGTTTGGCCAACCTAAATTCCAAATTCAGCCAACCCTATCAGAAGTCACGCGGACTTATTTTTATATCTTAACTGCAATAGTTCTTATTAGCCTAAGCTATCGAATTACAAGTGGTTAATGAATAAATTAATATATAATTTATTATCAGAATTAATTAATTATGTATGCGTACAATACGAACAAACTTAAGGATATAGCTCTTTAGCTTTCTCACATAAAATTAACAGGAGACATCTGTTTTTAAGAATCAAAATTCATAGAACTTTTGAGTATAAAAGTTACACTATTAATTAATTGACCCTGAAAAGCATTAGTACTTATCTATGAACTATGATACTTTTAGTAAATACATTTCATGGTTTGACATCTAGCAGAGGCGTAAATATTTATTAGTTGGCTCAATAGTCTTATTCCTTTTTTCGTTCGTCAGTTTGAATTGGAGAAGGCCGTTTCTAATCTTTCGGCAATTCCACTCTTCATTCGTGATGGCCGCTTTCGCACAAGGCATTTTCTTGGAGGGGATTTTTGCACAGCAATTCACATATAATATTGATAATCATTAAATTTTATAAAATAATATTTTTTTATCAAAATATATATTAGTGGCTTCAACACTGAGTAATTGGCGAGGATTAATTATGAAATGCAAAAACCTAATTGAGCAGCGGCGGCCAGTTTTAATATCTCAAGACATTATTTGATGTAAGGTTTTATTTTATCTTTTGGATTTATTAAATTTAGAAATTGTGTTAATTGCTCTAAATAATTAATTTGCTTAGTAAAACATTAATTGTAGTCATAAAAATAAAAGCATATTAATTCTAAGTTTATCCGTTGCACATAAGAGCCTCTTTCCAGCTCAGCTTATATAGGTAGATGAGGTGGGAATCGTTCTTTGACTAAGCACACCTTTTGGTCTTTAATGTTCACATTTTTGGATGTCGACTGTATTAAGGTAGCACATGCATGAAGGCTTGCATGAAATTTCAACATTTCTTTTCCGGATCATGTTCTTCACCAATAACACTAATGTTAACATTCACCCTCAGTTTGAGCGAAGAGAGGGAGGACAAATTCCCCAGCTTGCTCTGAAACTTCGAGAAGAATTGGTAGCTCAATTACTTTGTAAATATATCAGCAATATGGTCTACCGAAGTTGTAGCTCAATTTCTTTCACCACCACTTTGTCCTGAACGAAGTGCATGTCAAGCTCAATGTGCTTGGTTCAGGCATGCAACACCAAGTTCGAAAAGAGGGCTATAGTGCTAAGATTACCCACCTAGATTAATGGAGGGGCAGTAGTCTTCAGCTGAAGTTCGGAGTGGAGAAAATTGATCTAAGTAGTTTTAGCCGCCACATGAGCCAAACCTCAATATTATCACTTCAGTGTTGGAGCTTGAGACTACGGATTGCTTTTTGGAACTCCATGAAATCAGATTCTTACCATAATAAGTGCAGCAGTGGTGGATCCAGACAAAAAAAATAGGGGGGCGGAAAAAAATAAAGTTTTTAAATATAATACTCAAATATATTTTTTATAATAAAATAAATAATATATTACAATTCAAGTAGCACTAACGTCT
>JAYDZE010526328.1:0-15313 GCA_034509125.1 Monilaria moniliformis
ACAAGGGCAAAAATGTCAATTACATATCATCTATAATATAATCTCATTTACCAAACACCACACTTATTTTTTATCATTATTTTTATCTTACCTACCAAACAACAACATTAAATCCTTATCTAGTCTCAATAGTAATTTATTATCTTAAAACCCATCTTATCTTATCTAACTCACCTTATCTCATCTAAACTCGCCTTATAACTATTATCTGCTTGGTTTCACTTTGTAACGATGTTTTCCAATCACATAGATTATGCTTTTAATTCGATTAACATATCACGAGGATCATTTTTATAATTTCGTATTTAGATATTACAACTTATTTGCTGATAAAACGATCGCTACAAGAAAACGTAGATTATCGACAGATTAAAGATGGACCCTATCCGTCACAGAATACCAACAGATTGTCCGTCGGTAAAATCTCCAATCGACTATGGCGCGAAGTTTACGCGCCATAATCACCGTCGGATTTTACAGACGAAGTTGTCAGTCAACGCATATATCGACGGTCATGTCTGCCGGTAAATTAATTATTAATTTATTTTAGAATTATTTTAAAGTAAAAAAATAAAGATACCGACGAATCTATGTTCGTTAAGAAATAAGTTAATAGGGTCCACGACATTAATGCATTAGTATACTATTATCAGCAGCCAATAAGAAAAAGGTCTGCTTGAAACAAACAAACAATAAAAAGCAGTTTCTATATTTATTAATCAATATTTTTGCGATAAATGTATATAAATTATACATACATAATAAGTTTTTTTAGATAATTTACATTTTTAAATAAATTAATATATTACATATTTATCCTTCTATAATAATTTTTAAAAAAATTCAAATTAGATATCTGCAGATTATGAAAAGATTAACTTTCTCATTGGATATCTACATACTTATCTCAAAATCAATTTTGTGGTTTTGTTTGAAGGATCTATCAAACCAATTTTTCGATCATATCTTTTGAAAATATAATAGGAACAATTTAGTAAAAAAAATATAATTAATAATAAAATTAAACCGATTCACTTCAATTTAAAATTTAAGAATATTATATATATACAATTACATACATTTATCTTTTCTCTTTCATAATCAACAATAATTAAAGCTAACCTCTCAAAAAAATAATTAAAGCTACAATTGTCTCGTATAAGACAACCACCCCTATAGACTGTCGGGATTTAACATGCAAAAAGAGATTATCACTAAACACATACATAATCAAGACTTTAATCATTGATAAATAAGTTTGGTTTGATGCTATTAATGCTTAATTAAGCAAAACGTTGGTATCTCAGTCGTCTCCCGATTTATCATATGTGAAAAACCCAAACCCTAATTTAAGGCGTACGTAATTCTTGATCATCATTTAATTAATTAATTAGTTGTAATCACTACTTCAATAATATTAATCTGATCGATTATTAATGAAAGGTCAGATAGCGGATCTTAGAATTTTCTAGATATGATAATTTCTAATTATGACATTTAATTAAATGTGTGGGACTTGAAAATCTAGCCAATTATGTAAGAGAGAAATGGCAAGATTAATAATTTCTCTTTCATTGTTTTCTTAGTCTTGTTCTTTTTTTCTTTTTCTTTTTAACAGTACTCTGAGTTTTGCTTTTCTTCAATTTCACTATCTAGTAGGGGTGATCAAAATACCCGAAATTCTAATATCCGAACTGAATCAAACCGAAATTTAAAATATGATTCGGATTTTTTCGGATTTCGGTTCGGTTCGGTTTTGATTTTTCACAAATTTCGGTTTTTCGGTTTGGTTCCGTTCGGATATACTATAAACCGAAAAAACCAAAAAACCGAATTTATATTTAATATTAATATTATATATATATATATATATATTAATAATATAATAATAACTAAATATATGTATATATTTATATATATATATATATACATACATTTTTTGGATTTTTGGATTTTTGATTTTTCGTTTTTTTTTTTGTTTTTCGGATAATTTTATGATATTTCGGTTTTTTCGGTTCGGATCGGTTTTCATAGTTCGGATTTCAATTTTTCGGGTAATTTGGTTTGGTTCGGTTTTAATTTTAAAAAATCGGTTTTTCGGTTCGGTTCGGTTTGGGCAAAAAACCGAACCAAAAACCGAATGCTCACCCCTAACACCAAGTCTGTCGCCATCCTTGAAAAGAAATAGGAATAAATTAGGATTTAGTAATTTTTAGATTTTTTAATTAATGTAAACGTAGGAGTTTTATTTAAGTAATTTTTAATTTTTAATTATTGTAATTGTAGGAATTTTGTTTAAGTAATTTTTATTTTAAATTAACGTAATTATGAATTTAAGTAATTTTAAAATTTTAACTAAGTATTTTTTGAATTTATAGTCATTTAATTTCATTTTACAAATAACTCAATTCAAATAAATATATAAAATTGAAGATTAATAAAAATTGATGAAATGATAAAAATAGAGTTGTGGCTGAATTGTTTGGGGTTGGGATAAATGTGTTGTGGCTTAAAAGTGAAATGCTGGCGTGACAACTGAAAATTGAGTTGTGGCTGTTTTTTTGGGAGCTGAGATAAGGATTTCCTAACTAAGAGACAACACTCACATTGCTTATCCCTTAACCATCCATTCCGTTAACTATTCATAGGTCCATCTTTTAATTTTAATTTATTTATTATTTCATATATTTATTTCATATTCTAATTAAGTTCAATTTCTGATTTAATAAAATAGGCGAATTTCATTAAAATATTAAAAATTACATAATTAAAACCGAAAATTATATAATTAAAAATCATACGAACACATTATTGAAAGGAGAAAAGTACGTAATGGAAATGCTAGCCGTTTTATGGTAGTATGAGAGAATTTTAAAAAAATCGAAAACTGGTTGTTTCTTTCCGTTGGGGATTAAATAAATTATATCCTTTTCGGTTTTTTTGAATTTTTTTTAAATAAATATAAAATAGCCGTAAAACGTCGCCCACTCGCAGGGGCAGCGAGTGGGCGAAACGCGCCCCGTGATTGGTCGCGGATGAGTGAGGCGCGTAGCGGGATGACCCGCCCTCTTTTCCTCCGCCTCGTGACCCCTGTCCCGCGCCTGCGGGACGGGCTGGAATGTGCGCATTGCAGATGCCCTTAACTGACACTGTAGCTTAGTTTCTAAATAAAGAAGAAGGAAGAAGAAGAAGAGATGTTAAATCTCAAGAATTTATAGTATTTTTAAAATCAGAAAATAGATTACTTAATTCATTTTTTGTAAAATGCCACATACTATCTTAGCAATTCCTCAGTCGTTAGTATATTTGAGATAAATATAATGAAATGAGTATCATTTTTCATATAGTCCGAATTTTGATAAATTATCTAATTATAGTTACAATCACGCACAAAGTGTGACACATGCTATTTTTTTGCTAAAATTACACTTAAAACGACGAACAATCGCGATGAAGCCAGAACCTAATGTATTATAAACTTATAGATATTTCCAACGACGGGTTGCTCATCATCATTGGACCACCAATGTGGTCAACATCCCACTTGAAATTTAGTGCAACAATGCCAACTTTCAAGTGCAACTCTGATAAATTCGGTAGTCCGATGACGATGAACTAATTATTGTAAAAAAATTCCTTTAGAGAACAATACATTAGACTCTAGTTTCATAGTGATTGGTGTCATTTGAGATTTAATTTTTGTAAAAAAAACAACGATTAGCCCAATTTTGGTATAATTATGGCTATAATAAGACAAACTCCAAGTTCAAGCTATATAAAATAATAATTAAGATTGTAAATTGAATTTTTTTGAAAGTTGAGACAATAAGCTATGATTAATCTCTTTTACGATATTGCTTTAATAAATAGTGGTTATATAGCAGGCGTGCTGGCTTGGGCTACATCAGCGTACGAGAAGTCATGTATTTTTAGGGATTGATAGTCGGAACCAATACAATGTTTATTTAAATTTGTAATTTTCATATTTTTTAAATGATTTTGTTATTTCTTAAGTCATGTATTTTTAGGGATTGATAGTAAAACAATACAATGTTTTAAATTTGTAATTTTTCATATTTTTTAAATGATTTTGTTATTTCTTTTTCTTTTTCTTTTTAGATCCAAAGACGATATAATTACTATAGTGGATAAAAATTGTTTAATTATTTCGCCCCAACAAATTATGCCTGCAGACTCGATTGATCAAACTCACTAGACATTAGTAGACAACCCAGCCCAATTTCATTATAAGGATCCCAAAATTTGCTGATTAAGGCTGACTGCCAAATTCAGGGTGATTATTCAAGGGTTATAGCTGGTGTATATAAGCACACTCCAGTTCTTTATTAGTATATATATATATATATAAGTAGTTCTTTTCCTAATAAAATTGACATTTAATAAAAAAAGAGCAACAAAATCGCAGCCAAACGTAACAACTGCAGCTTCCCAAATTTCGTGCAAGATAAAAATAAATCTGTTCGACGGGCCAAAAGATTTGAGCAATCTGTTTCAGTCTTTCTACATGCAGTCGTGACTATACATGTGCTAAAAAACATGATCTAGGTAGGAAAAAAACCATGTAGGAAAAGATTTATGGGTATTATTAGTGATGTAGCAAAAATGACTAGTTCGTTCCGCAAATGGGCAATTTCTGTGCACGTAATTGTGTGGCAAAAGCCTACAATAATTATCTAGTATTACTCAAGACACATACACATATTAATACGTATCCGTACGTCTCAAGGCAGGCAGTTAGTCAGTCAAACCCCCTCAAAATAGCTCCGCTCCCACTCCTACGCTATCCAAAGGGGCAATCAAAATCGTTGTATATCTCAAGAATTATCATCAGTTCCACAAACAATCTTATTCACCTGTAGTAGTCGTCATCATCTTCGTAGTCATCATCGGTTCCTCCACTCCAGCAAGAATCAAGCTGCTAATCGAGATCCAGACTCTTCTTCATGGCCTCATAAACTAGGTAGGTAATGCTCGCTGCTGGCACGACTTTAAGGAGATTCGGGAAAAGGCCTTTATAGAAACCTCGAATGCCCTCGTGCCGATATGTTTTCCAGAATACATCTGACATCTTATTGTGTGTATTGGAGGGTTGAGCTTGCATTCTGAAATGCAACTCTTGTTAGAGTAACACTTTTGATATTTCTAGGGTAATATTTATTTCACCTGGATAAATATCAAGGAGAAAAGCCCAATGATAGTACCTTGTTCTTACTACCTGCAATGGATAGACACATGTCGCTCCAAGAGCTCCCGATACAGTCCCACAACTTAGTTGTATAAGAGGACCAGG
This sequence comes from Monilaria moniliformis, assembly GCA_034509125.1. NCBI lineage: Eukaryota > Viridiplantae > Streptophyta > Magnoliopsida > Caryophyllales > Aizoaceae > Monilaria > Monilaria moniliformis. The sequence continues at coordinate 5,312 of JAYDZE010526328.1, forward strand.
TTCTGCATAATATCAACATACATGTTCCTATAATAGTGAATGATAGGAAAGAGAAGAAATGAACATGTAAATGCAAACAAAATACACCATACCACCATCTTGAAGAATATGCTCCCTGGACATATCTTTCAACGCCTCATAGGCTGCTAGGTCGATGCCAGCATAAGGTATAATTCCAAGAAGAGACGGTACCAACCCTCGGTAAAAAGCTCGGGGTCCCTCATGAACCCATATATCTCTAGATAGTTTACCCAGACTTGGAACAGTCCCTCTGTCACAAACATAAGTTTGTAACCGAGTTTTTACAAGGTCCATTGGATAAATTGAGGTTTGGGCCACTGCACCAGCCAAACCACCTGCCAGAAGTCGTCCTGGAGTCCCAATATCACCATCATCTCCTCCGATGACGTTTTTCAACATTTCATAACTGTAAAACTTTATTGCGCTTTCAGGTGCAACCTTCAACACATTTATCCCATTACCTCTGAAAAAACCTAAAAAGCGACCTTCGTTCCATATCCTTTTAACTGCTGGACCAATGGAAGCATGTGTAGTCTGAACTTGTAAAGTCACCTTTAGACGGTCAAGAGGTGCAGTTGCAGTACGAGAAGCTGCTCCAGCAACTCCACCTGCAATCAAATATTTTGTTGCATGAACATGCCTGCTGATGCCTTCAGGAATCACTGCCTGCTCACCAATATCTACAAGATATACCCTTTCCCAATAACGATAGATGTTCTCTATGGTGGCCTCATGCGGATAGAGCAGCAGAAAATCCCTCCACTCCTCAAATGTTATGATTCCATTATTGTCTTTATCAACATGCTCGACAAAACTAGCAAGTTCATCATCATCAAGTTCTATTCCTGCAAAAACAAACTGTCATGACTTATAAGATGTGATTGTATTCCAGAAACTTGAGCAAGGAGATAATTTCACCCAAAAGCTGCATACAGGATTAATGCATGGGCATATTGGAAAGCATGCATAGAATATATTGGTAATACTAACCAGTGCTCTCTATACAAGAATTAAAGACAAGTAGCCAGACAAGTTCACTGTTTTGTAAACCATCTGTACTATATTGGTACCAAGATGGGCACTCAATTCTTGTATTGGCTCTATAGTGGTTTTCATTTTCCATTTTGGGCTATTCAATATGGTAAGAGTAATTATCCATCATAGAAAATTGAATACCAAGTATATCATCTATGTTAGATAGATATATAATATATAAAAATGATATTGAAGAATTGAAAAAGTATAAAATATCTTTGTGTGATTTAGTATGTTCTAGCTGCTATTTCATGTAGATATTTTAGCAAAGGTGCGTTCACTTTGGTTGTAAGGAAAAATGAGAGATAAGATAATTCTCACCCTTTAAATCCCTCCTTTCTTTTCCATCCTTTTCTATAAAAAAGAATTTCACCATTTTTTATCCCTTCTTTTCCAAGAAGGGATAATATTATCACACCAATACCTCATGATAATATTATCCCTCATTGGAGTAAAAAGGAGGAATAAGTAAGGGTGAAATTCTTTTTCATAGATAAGGATGGAAAAGAAAGGGATTCAAAGGGTGAGAATTGTCTTATCCCTCATTTTCCCTTGCAACCAAAGTGAACACACCCTTAATGTAAAAAACATAAGTGTGTAGAAGTCACTTAAATAACAGAAGTAGTTTGGTAAGGTATTTAGAAGAAAAATAATATATTGAAATACCAAATCTCAGTGCAGTTTGATTGGTATTACAGAATGAGAGGCCCAACAAATAGAAGCTATAGTAGATGCTACACAAATACTTAAATAAACATTCAAAACAAGCTACAAAGGAAATAGTACAAACAATCTACTAATAAGACATAGGAGCCAGTTTACCATAGACTTGAAAATTAGAAGGATAGTGTATAATTTGCATGTAAAAGAAGATCAAGGGACCCAGTACAACATTACGGTGCAGTAGGAGGTCAAGGAGATCCAAAATACCAGACCCAATTCAATTAAAGACACTGGTTACACATCATGGCAACACTGGTAAACCATCGCATACAAGCAGCAGGCATATCAATATGGAAACGCACATGATTGAGACAACAATCTGTGTAACTTATAGCTGTCAACTAAGTAGCATGAAAGAGACATAGGAAAACTAAACCCAAGAAGAATAAAAATCTAACTTTACTTACTTTGGTACCTAGCTTTTGGAGAAGTTTGGATGCAGACTCAATGGCAAATATAAATTACCAATAAATAGCAAGAAAATTCAAAGTGTTCCTACAAATCAACTTCACGAATAAGCAACACCACTGAATTTCTATTCTTCCTATTTTCACAAAATCCCTACACTCATTTGACCACACAAGCTGGTAGAACCTTATCCATCTAGAAGTGAGATAAGAACAAGGATCTCATCGAAACTTATAACTATTTACATATACCAGTCTATACCAGTTGATATGAATCTTTATATGTACCGTGAAGTCCTACTTGTAGGACTGATCTCAACTAACTCATAAGGGATATACAGTCTTTAAGACTAGCTTTTATCTTAGGCGAACAAAGAACACAACCACTTCGCAGAAGATTAAATGTTTTTCTTCATTTGAAATATAATAATTGACAAATGACTAAGTTGTCTGCAAGGTGCTGGGCCTCATATAATGAAGAAGTCTCCTGTGGGTGCTACAAGTTTCCAAATTCTGATCTCCATGGTACCTAAAATATCATATGTGACATTCTTCCATGCCCGAAATCCCCACAGCCACAAGATAAAAAGGTGAACTCAACATGCATGCAAGTGTGATGAATCCTCAAAGCTTTACAAATCGGAGATCTTTTTTGGTGTTTTGAAAAGTTGAACATGTAATCATAGAACTGAAATGGAGAGAAAGAAAGTGGATAAGAAATATGATCATAAATCAAATTGAAAAGTTAGACATAAGTCAGGTTCATTTGAAGTCAACGCAACCATCAAAATATTTTTAACAATCTACAATGTTCATAAACAAATTTGCAAAATCTAAATAGAATTTGATTGAACTAGATAGATATCTAGAGAAGAATGGGCATAAGTTCTTATAATAATTTTGGTGTTAAAATTCCAATATTTCGAAACATAATAAAAAAAATCCCATTCCAGCTAAGCCTGCAAACGGAGCCAACTCCATGCTGGAACTATCAGCATCATTAGATCTATGTGACCCTCCTATGCTGTGGGTCCCATCCTTCCTATTGTCCTTGTTAATGATAATTTAATGGCTCTTTATATGAACCCTTCAAACTCAAAAAATTATCCACCACACAAGAAAATGCAATATAATTTTTTACTTAACGAATAAGCTACCAATACTGACCATATGTTCCTTATTTTATCTTTTTGGACTAAGTTCACAAACTCAGCTTATTCTCATGCAAGGTTCTTTTTAGTGCTTGGACGTGCTTGAGCTTTTTTCCTCACAGGTCTGGCACGATCTGAAAATAAATGCAAGCTCCAACCAGAGCTCAAGAAAATACAAATCTGCATTTGTTTCATTCACCTTAATTCCTTAATTCGGAGTAGAGTACATGACAATGATTGAGAATCTGAGATTGCCAAAAGGGAGGCCACATAACAATGTGAAAACAATCCAAAATTCCCCGATGGTTTCACTCTATCACTAACTCTTCGGACATTCTTCTTGTTGTGCATACTTATATACTTTACATACTGAAATTCTACATGCATCTAGAATGCACATCACACACAGTGAATACAACAAAAGGCCTCATGCAAAGCCTGCTTCCGTTCAAGTTTGTCTCTACTTTGAGTTCAAGCTCTTACCCTTTACCTTAGGATCATATTGGTTTAAATTTAATATTCAAGACAGCTACAGTTCATTGACAGTCCTATGCTGTAGCTGAGATTTCCATTAACAATAAATTAACTATGATTTGGACTATCTGTGGTGTGAACTTCTGTAGTTAACAATCAAAATAAAACAATCTTCATCCCCCACGTGTTAACAGAAGTACTGATCACAGCATCGCAATTTGATAGATAAATAAATTTAAAAAGCTTAACAATATCCCCATCAGCATAATAGTATAGTTGCTATATCATAAATTAAACATCACATAAATGTAATTTATGTGTTTTTATCACACAGTGCAAAACCTCAGCAAACAAATAACCTCGTAAAATTCAGGCATATTAACCAATGTAAGCGAGCACCGAGAAGGTCGCGATAACATACCAGCTTTGACAAGAGCATCCCAGAGCTCCTCCGGCAGAATGCAGCCGTTGTGCTCGACGTCAATCGCCTGAAAAATCCTGTACAATTCTAGTTCCTTATCATCCATGTACTTCCTAAACTCCTGGTAATCAACCCTCCCGTCCTGATTGGCATCGCAGACTAACAACAGCTCCTTGGCGAACTTGTAATCCGCGGGGATTTGCATTGCGGAGAGCCCCTTCTCAATCACCGCGGAATCCAAATACCCTAAATTATTGGAGTCGAAGAAACTGAACAAAGTCCGAATTCTGGAGTCCCTCTCCTCCTTGGTCTCACGCAGGGCGGAGAGCACGTGGTCGAGCGTCACAGGCCCCGGCTTCTTAACCGGGTTGCAGCATCCGGATCGGTCCGTTGGGTCCTTCGCTTCGGGCGCCATTGTCGGAGCGGCTGGTGCTGGGAAATTCGCATGCCTCTCGACTCCCGTAGTCATAAATAATCGGGATGGACAAAATCGGGGGATTTCAGAATTTCCGAAATTTGATCTTCACGGCATGATGAGAAAACAGCGGAATTTTGGGTTTTTTCTAGATCTGCTAGAGAGAGAAAGTGAGAAACTGTGGGTGTTAATGGAGGAAGGAAAAGACGGGGAATAATGGAATTTTGGGGAAGGATCTTCTTCTGGCTAAAGAGATTACCCGAATCGTTATTTGGAGCTCCGTTTCGTTTGTTTTCCAAATCGGGTCTAAACTGAAGGAATGCAGTTTCAACTTTCAACAGCATAGTTGACTCTCTCTCTCTCCCTCTCTCCCTCTCTCCCTCTCTCTAAGTAAAGAAGATTAATTAATGTTTAATGTTTTAGCAAAGAAAGCGTAGTTTCTACGGGGACCGTTACATTAAACAGAACGTTTTTATTCTATTTTGTTTTCACTTTATATTTGGAACATGTGATAGCTTAGGCATGTGCTTTTTAGGGCCGAGCAATATTTTCTGGAAATCGAGCCACATTAAATTGAAAATTTAAATTCAAATTTTCAATTTTTGACCATTTTGACCTTTTTCCAACTCGAATCGTATCTAAATAAAAAAGTTATATATTTATTATTTGTAAGTATTCTTTAAAAGATATTAGATCTCGTTTCCCAAATAATAATTTTTTACTTGATCCTTTCCTAAATATTACTACGGTTGATTTTGATTTTTGGAGTTGTTGAGTATCACTTATTTTGTTAGGCTATTGTTATTTGTAGATTTTGGAAATGATTGAAATCGAGTTTTTTATAAAATTTAAAAGAAAAAAATGAGAGAAAATCTAAATAATTATTCGCTTACCAAAACTTTTTTGGTTTGGTTTGATTATTGTGATAGCCGAAAACGAATCAAATAATTTTATTGTATCTTTCTAGGAAATTACATAAATAATTTTTTTGTTCATTCAAATCATTTGTAAAATAATTAAGTTAAACTGATAATATTATTTTATAACTTAAACCATTAAATTATTATCAATTACATATATTAAAAAATATATACTACAATAGAAATAATGTGTGAACCACAACCACAAACGCCAAAATTGGATGAACTTTTAACTTGCCCAAATTTTGGTGTAGAATTTGGTTGATTGTAGGACGACTGAGAGGCGTCCCAAACTCATTATTGTATATATGTTAGATTTAAATATTAATTTCGATTGATGTGAAGAAATAAGAGACCCTAACTAAGCTTATAGGGTGTAGGGTTTAGCTTATAGTATTATACAATTGCTTAGAGTTGTAGGTTTATTCAATAGCTTATTTGCTCTATTTATTTTTGGTCGAAATTATACAATTGTTCAGAGTTGTAGGTTCTGATGTGTTCATCCTAGTGAATTAATTTTAACTGGAAATTACAAAATTTAAGTACATTAATGGATCTTAATTAAAATTGAATTTCGTCTATACAAAGTCTAACGATTAAGCCCTGTGATTGAATCTTCTGGTGCATATTTAATATTTTATCATTATTTTTGCAATTGAGCTCTTGTGATATTATTTTTTTTCAGTTTAATTAATATATTCCAGACAAGTGGACCAGTGGTTACTGGTTAGGTATATGTCTCAATTGATTTACAAAACAACTGAAAGTATCGCTACTAATATTTAATTTTCGAAAGATATTCGATAATTAAAAAAATTCATTAAGGTTTCGAACGATATCCTTTTCCCCTATCAATTATCATGCACATAAATAACCACACTCCACACACACATATATTTAGTAAACACAAATACAATGTATATAATTTATAGGCCACTATAAATAAGGGAAATTTGCTTAGAGTCTAGAGCTCAAGGCATCCTTAATTTAGTCTCAAAATTAGTCATAATTTTATTTTAAATTATTAAAACAATTTTTTACGAGATAAGGTCCCATACCGCATTTGGTGAGGCCATCCATGCATTGGGATGGGTATATGCTTCGCCAATCTCGAAAATCTTCATTTTATGGAATCCAGAAAAAAATCTTCATCTCATGCAAATTGCAACTATAAATAATGGACACCATTTTTTCCTATTTCTCTCTCTCTCTTTCTTTTTTTTTAATCGATGACAAACACAAGTTAATGAATAAATAATATCCGAGAGCAATAATAGAGGCGTGCCAGCATAAAAAGATAGACCAATTATTTTATTCGACCAATTCCCTTTGGTACATATGTGTAGAGAGGGACTCGTACGCCTCAACACTGCTTAAACAAAATTATTGAGTACTTGGATTTATACGTATAGTATAAGGATAGTAAGTAAACCTTCCTAAGACATTAATATTGGGTTTACGAAATTATAAAAATAAATTACTTGAATATAATAAGATTATATATGGGATTTGTATGGTCAGTAAATGAAAATTGTTGGATATTTTGGTCAAGCGGGACATCGGCAACATACTAAATTGCCTTTGTCAATTAATTAATCGTGCTTTTTGAGCAAATTAAATAATTGTGCCCATATGTCTGATTTATCTTTACAGCAAAAATAATAATACGCCGTTGCCGGAGATCGAACCCGGGTCACCCGCGTGACAGGCGGGAATACTTACCACTATACTACAACGACTTCCTTGTTTCTGAAAAAGCCGTTTAGGTTTAAACATAATGAATTCACACTACTCTACTACAATGACCTGGCATTAATGTGGAAAAACGCTAATATAAAAACATTAATATACATTTTTATATTTTACTTCTATTTTTAGACGAATAACTACATTATAGTTAAAAGAGCTATATATGTTCTTATTGTCGTTGTAAGTTAGTCTCAGTAAGAAAAGAAAAGTATAACAGTGGCAGGGTTAATATGTTAGATAAATTGTCATTTTAGAAAAAAGAAACTGATTATTTGCATAATGTAATCACCAAAACTCTAGGTAATATAAGAGAATTCAGGAAGATAACTCAATCCAATAAATTAATATACTATATCAATTGTATTGCTAATTTACTAGTATTAGGATTGTGACTCGTATGATAGTGTATATTTTTTTTACAAAAGATCGACCAAATGATTTACACAAATAATAAATTTTTTTATTTTAAACCCCAATTCCTATTAAAATATCTGTAACATGAGGAGATAGGTCATACATAATATATCGATGGATATAACTGTACATTAGGTCTACAAATTAATGAGCTAAGTTAGAAACGTTAACGTATAATATATCGCAAGCTCATCATAGCATAGCTTCGTAACCTTGTGATTTTCTAATTTTACCCTTCCATGCAACAACGGCAACAATAACAATTGGCCAAACGAATTTGGGCACCGTCGTAATTTTAGACGCCTATAACCCAAAAATAAATAGGGTTTATTTTAATGAAACTTGTCTTCTTATTATGAGAATTTATAGCCACTCTAGTAAAGAAGTGGGTTCATGTAAGAACGTAAAGCTGATACTATCACAATTCTTCAATATAATTGTCACTTTCTAATTAGAGGATATGAATAATTGCCATTTTTATGATACTTGTTCCTTTTCATTGTCCGCACTGTGCGGACGTCCTCAAATAAGTCTTTGTCTTTAATAAATACTTCAACTCTTCAGCCATGTGTATACATGACATCTTTTTTCATTAGTTTTAATATGTATCATAAATTTATGGGATTAATACTTTCTCTTAAAGTTCGGATTAAGGAAATTGAATGCAAGATCAGGGAATCCATTTGACTAACTTACATGCATCCTCTCATCATAGATAATCAATCGTAGCAAACGAAATAATCAAATCCAATCCTATCCATCATACTGTTAATAATCTTAATTAGGACATGATGAGATGCAACACAATTGTGATAAACAATTATGGAAAAAACAATATAATTAAATAAGTGAATTTAAGAAGGCAAAATACTCACCAGAGTTGTAAGAGGTTTGGGTGATGAGTCAGCAAGTAACAGGTAAAACAACGCCATTACTCCAGTATGCCTTTCAACGCTGCTGTAATTTGATACAAGAGTGAGTGTCTCTATCTCCCACCGAAATCTTGACTGGTCCAACCGGTAACGGGTAACATGTAGACATCGCCACAATAAAACCAGCCTCATTTCCAGCTTCACTTCCTTCCCCATATATTGGCTTCGATGAGCATATCGTTCTTCCTTCCTCCCTGTTTCAAACAGATATGTCAAATGGGCGGGTTGGCCCGAGCTTGTCGGGCCAGTACTCGGGCCAGTATAAGAAATCGGGCTATGAATTTGTTTGGGCAGTGGGTGATATAGTCTAGCCCGCTCAAAAGCCGGGTTGGGCCGAATTGATATAAAAAATAAAATTTATATCCAAAATAATGCAACATTTGACTTAAGGAATATACCATGGAATAAGATAGAAAATGATCAAGCCAAATCATCTATTACATTCACAAATGATTGCTACGAAACAAATATAATTTATGTACTACAAAATTCACAAAAATGGTGCAAGGAAAATAATTAAGATTTCTATTAGCAAATTTTGAAAGATTTTATAATATCCTCGAAAAGTGACGATTCCTAAATACAATAGGCTGATGCAACACAACGATCGTATTCTTAGTTGACACCACATCTCCGCCTCTCGAAAAACTAAAACTCATGTATCAACACATCCATCCCTTTCAACTCCAACACCGCAAGATTCAACTCCATATTCAATCTATATCGCCATATTCATCTCCACTTTCTTGTTTCTTTATATGTCGTCTTTCTGCACTGATGTGTGATGACATATTCAATTCATAATCAATTTGACATGCATACCACAAGCTTAATTGAGTGTCGTTTTTGTATTTGCCGAATAAGATTATGGATGTTTGATATGACAAAAATGATTGTTCAATAACCAAAAGGATCAGTTAGAAGAGTTTTCGAAGATTTTGTTCTTAAACAAGCGAAGCTTGTTTGAAACAGATGATATCTCATATATAAAAATTATTTTTTAATAATTAGAAATTGATTTTTTTAATATAAATAAATATATGTGTGCGTCACTACGTAATATTGAGATCCTTTTGCCCCTTCACTTTATATTATATTGGATAGTTATATTGTATTCAAGCATCCTAAAGTAAGTAGTAGTTTTCAAAAATGTCATTTACTTACTTATTATAAGAACTAGAGCAGAACTGAAATTTTTTTATTAAAGAAAAGAGCTATAAACGAGCAGAAATCTTCTGAATTTTTTATAAAAAAGATAAAGATAACGCCGTTGCCGGGGATCGAACCCGGGTCACCCGCGTGACAGGCGGGAATACTTACCACTATACTACAACGACTTC
>JAYDZE010526439.1:0-33733 GCA_034509125.1 Monilaria moniliformis
TATATATAAAGGAAAGGGTTAAATTACAAAGTCCTTTTAAAATAAAAATTATGAATTCAGAAGTAAGGCGACTGACGTAGGTGTTGAGCTGGCGGACGAAGCTGGAGAAGTTGTTGTGCTTGAAGTAGTTGGGGAGGAGGTCACGGGCGAACTCCGGCGGCCGCCACACGACAAAAGTGGTGTCGTCTTCGCCCCACGAGACGATGTGGTCAGTGGCTGGATCGTCGACGAGCTGATAGGTCTTGCTCAGGAATGGGGCAGGGACTGCTTTCTGCGAATCTAGTGATAGCACTATGCTCTCGCAATTCTCTAGCATTAGCGCCATTGATAGATTCTTGCAAGAAATCAATACTTCTAGAGTTTTTTTTTGTGGTAGCTTCTTGAGAGTGAGGGTTTGGGGTTTTTGAGTGGAAGTATCTGGTAAATCTGTATGCTGATTTTGGGGTTTTGTTTTGGGGGTGGGTGAAAATTTTATAATTACCAAGAAGACCTCGGGTATGTAGTGAGAGAGGAATATGTGTCTGTCTGTCTAGAACTGTGGAAATAAGGGCCTCTCAAGACAAACCCGTGACAGCCTCTCTCTCTCTCTAGAAATGCATGTGTGTGTGTAACTGTATATATTATTTTTATAAATGAGGGAGAACGGAGATTGAAGTTGAAGGTAGGTGTGTGCTCTTTTTTCACTGTCTTTTTTCTGAGGAAAAAGAAAATAAAAACTTTATCTTGATTTATTTGTTTTGACACGATACTGCTTATATACTCCCACTCACCTCTCTTCTCTCTCTTAAAACTTCTCTGTTTTTTCATGAAAATAAATAAGACATCTGAACAAATTATAAATAAGACTTGCTAAGGAAACACAATTGTGTTCTATATATTATCATTATGTGTTGTGTACTAATTATTAGTAATCAACATTAGAAAAATAGTCCTGAAATAGTTTATTCAGAAAATATAAGTAGATTTACATAAGGCTAATATAACTTTCTAACTAAACTTACCCTCTTTTTTATATATAAGTAGACCTCACCTTCAATTAGATTGATTAATAATCAAATCTAGAGTGAGCCCCAGATCCTGGATAATTGAGCTGAAAACAGTGTCAATTTAACATGATTTTTTTCTTTCTAAAAAATAATTAAAAATCACTAAATTTTAATTATTTGTGTACAAATTTCACTAAGTTTTTCAGTTGTCAATGCTACTGTTTGGTACAGAAAACATGAGTTGGGTCTGTATATAAAAAAGAATTCAATTTATTGAATATTATTATGCCAATATACAAGAAAAAGTCTACTTTGGGGAAAAAGAAACTTTAGTCTTAAATATGATAGTAGCCCATTTTTACATATCCATTACAGTGGACAATATAGTCATTAAAAGTAATACATATTCTCTCCCCTGCAACTCCAAGATCAGAATTTACTACAGTGAAAATTCAAGAAATGGAAGAAGCAAATATGAATCTTTCACTTTTACTTCACGTCAAACGAGTTTCTTCTTTCCATTTTGTAGCTTTGTTTAATTAATGGCTCCGACCATGGACACTTCTCTCTCTCTCTCTCTCTCTCTCACACACACACACACACAGCACATTTCCGAATCCCATCATTTTTTACTACTACTGCTTCTGGTTCTTTTGCAGATTATATGAGGAAAAGCCACACATCGTATTATGTGATAGGATTTAAAGCCTGTGGGAGTCATAAAATTATTATTTATTTTATTATTATTATTGTATATCTTCTTCTTCTCCTCTTCCATTTTCTTTCTCTTTCAATTACAATCCCAAACTTCAATACAGCATCATGCACATAAGACATATATACCTCTGCACACTCCATCTTTCTTCCTGTCTTATTGATTTCTCTGCCCTAAAACACGCACACACCACACACACTGCCATGGACCATTTCCATGTGATCGATGCTTCCAACTCTCTTTTCCTTTTGGTTTTGAATTTGCTGAGGTGGGATCAGGCTAATTATTATATTATTCACCTAATAATAAATTTACACCACCAACGAATAACTTACATAACCTATATATCTAATATATATAAAATATATATATTTAAGAACGTAAGAACACTTGTAACGTCCTTATAAATGATTTGCTACTAAAGCTACAAGTCACTTGCATTAAATTTATATATTACAATAATATTAATGTGTTATTAATATTATTACAATACAGATATTTTATACTATATGAGATTGCCCTAAAAAAAAACACGAGCATGTAATAAATTTAATTTGAGTATAACATGATTCTCTTTTATCCCATGAGTGGCATAAAAAGTTTAGTCATTGATTACTCATATATTTTCTTTGTCACAATTATGAAAATGATGATGAGTAATGATATGAACAGCGATTAATATAGATCGTTGGATTTGGGGTGAAGATTGTGATCATCATAAGTTGCAAAAGTTGTGACTGCTCGTCTAGTTTCCCACGCCTATGATGATTATGATTTGCATCTTTTTGCAGTTTGTTTTGATTGTTCTTCCATCGATCTATTATCTAAAACAATGTTACCTTATTTAGTGGGACTTTCCCAAAAGTGCTTTCTTGAATTTGCAGTTATACATCCCTATATTCCTCTTTCTATCTAGCTACCTACTTGGCACCTTTAATTTGCTTATTATGTTGTCACCACTTATAAAAGTCTTGTGTGTGTCTTTTATTTTTACGGATTCCAAAAGTTGAGTGAAAGAGTTGGACCTTATTAAAAAACGGACGAAAATTATCAAACGAGGAAAAGTAGTGACCGTTGAGGGAAAAAGAAATATACTCGAAAAATGAAATAAAAATATTTCCCACGTCCATTATATGACTTTTGAATTAAGAAAAAAAATATTGTATTAGCCCTTTCTAACCATACAATCATATAAATTGACTGCAGTCTTGTAAATAAAAATAACAGTTATTATGAATAAAAGTATCAGCATAAAAATAACATTTGTTGTAGAGCGTATAGCAGTAGAGTAGCCACATTGTAACAAGGGGGTACAATTGTACCCCCAATTTTTTTTTAAATAGTATTAATATATTATATTATATTATTATAATATCACTTTATGTATTCTATCTAGCTTCAGTCCAACATTATTTTGTGGAGCTTATTATTAATACTAGCTTATTACTAATATATTAACACATTATTAATACTAGCTCATTACTCGTACTCCTAAGTCAAAAATCCTGAATACACAACTCGCGTATAGGAGTGCAGAGTGCTCATCTTGGATTGAGGCAGAAAACACTTTATATTAAATGTATAATAGAGCAAGACGCGTCTTTAAAATATACTGGCTTCATTTAATGCTTATTTCAGTTTTATATTGCTTGATTAATTTGTTTTAAACTTATACCAATTTCATTTGACTAGTAATGACCAAAATGTACCATTGATATTGATCTGCAAAAGTAAATTCAAGATGATTTTGATTTTGATTTTGATGGCTACAACCATTGTTGCGTGGTCAAATATATACATACATAATTTCAATCAATAATAAGACTTGATCAATCAACAATCATTTCATCATACATAAGATCATTGTTCCACAAATCAATCCAACTCATAGAATTGATATCCTGTATTTCAATCAATAATAAGACTCGATTAATCAAAAAGTGTTTCATCATAAGATCATTACTCCACAAATCAGCTCAACTCATATCCAATAATATCGACAGACAAATATCCATCGGTAAAAATAATTTATTTATTTATTTTAATTTTTGAAAATAGATTTACTAGTGGAACCCGGCCGCCAATAACACCGAGGTATAGATATCCATCGGTAAATCCGACGGTAAATTTAGCGCGTACATGTGGTACCAATATTTGTTGGAGATCGGCCTGTAAACCGCCAGTAAATTTTCCAACAAACTGTTCACTGGTAATTAGCGAATGACGCATTTCTGCCAGTAAATTTGCCGGTAAAACGCGTATTTTTTGTAGTGTTTGATTCATGAGTATACTATGTGAACTTATATGAGTATTATACTAATTACTACATTAAAAATTAGAATTCCAAAAATAAAAGAATAAGAACAAAAACGAATTACAAGGAATTGAAAGACTAAAATCTAATTAATTGATCAAAACCATATACCTCATATGAAGTAAGAAGAAAGTTATATTGACGATATAAAAAAGTAAACATTATCTCATCAAATTATGATATTAATCACAACATATTAATTATAAAATAAGGGTATGTTTGATAGGATAGATTATGCCAAGATTAGATTATTAATTATAACTATAGTTATAATTAATAATATAATCTTGGCCTAATCTATCCTATCAAACATACCCTAAGTGTATGTCCGTAACTCCTTATCCAAGGCGTGCAATATGTCCTTCAACTTCAACTCCAACAAACTATGACACCTATCTACAAGATTTTAATATTAAATGAAGCAACGTTGTTTAGCTTCAAGTCCCGATATCCGATAATCCAAAATAGAAATAAAAAAAATTCAATTTAGTAATTTCATAATAAGTGTTTGAAAAGACTTCTTAAATTTTCCTCTCCATACTTTCTTCATCTAGCTAGTTTTCACACAAACACACACACATTTACACTGTCCCTTCTGCATTTGCTGCGCAATTTTCAGCGGCTGACATGGAGGCAGGCCCCCCCTCTTTTCATTTCAATTATAGGCATTGCATGTACTCTCATGCGTATGTTTCATCTGTATACTTCAATTTTAATATATTCCAATCCCATACATGTGATATATTATATTGGATTCTCCCTTGTCACAAAAAATCAATTTCCAAATTTTGAGATTCTCTTAGTATTCTTCGCAACAAGATAAATATTTCACAAGTTTCCGTCTTGGAAAATCGCTATTCGCCTATGAGTATGTGATGTGATATGATATTGTTGGAATTTTGACTGTGTTAAAATAAAAATAGTTTGTCTTATATCGATTGTGCGATTAAAATGAGAGGAGTTTCTTAAATTATTTAACATGCCCATGAACCATTGATATTTATAATTGCACCAATCAATACTCTATACTTTTGTAATTCACTCTAATTAAAACTTCTTATTCTTAGTTTCTTTGGAGAGTCTTAATAGAAAAATGAGAGATTTTGAAAGACTTGTAATAGTGTATGGGGTCAGGCCAAGAAGGAAAGGAACATCGTGTGATTATAGAAATTTATCATATATTGAATTTATATTGTAGATCGTGGTTTTTCTCTGAATTTGGAGTTTTCACGTTAGATTCTTGTGTTGGTAATGTTGTCTATTTTATTATTCTTATTTCTTGTTCTTTTTATTTATCCCAAGATTGAACGGAGAATTGATTTCCTAGTAACTAGTATCAGAGTTCGGTTCAGGTCTCTTGATATACTAATTATCCTTTGTGGGTGCATGTCTGATCTTCCACATCAAAAAGAATTTTTTGAGAAAGTCTGGGTGTCTCTTGTGAGACGGTTATTCAATTAATGTGGATAAACATTACGGCAAGACGACTTCAAGTTCAATGAAGTTTGACATTGAGAAATTTGACAGAAGAATCAACTTTGACTTGTGGCAATCTAGTGTACACAATACAGATTCCAATGTTAGTGATAAAGATTGGAAGGATTTGCATCTAAGGGCGCCAAACACAATACGTCTTTGCTTGGCCAAGAATGTTCTTGCAAATGTACATGGAATTTCGAGTGTGAAGGAGTTGTGGGAAAAGTTGGAAGCTTTGTATAAATCAAAGGGCATTTTGAATTAAATGTACCTAAATGAACAATTTTATACCTTACGGATGGATGGAGGTACTAAAATTTCAGATCACTTGAGTATTCTTAATGGCATCATCTCTGAACTATATACAATTGGAGTGAAAACTGAAGATAAGGATAATGCTTTAAGGCTCATCTTGTCTCTTCCACGTTCCTATGAGCACATGAAACCAACTATAATGTATGGGAATGAAGCTTTAGTTTTTGCTAAAGTCACAGAAAAACTTCTTTTCGGAGATAGAAGACTGATGAGTGAAGGACAGACTTCGACATGAAATTTAGCAATTGCGGCTATTAGCAAAGGGGGGAAGAGGAACTTCAAGAGTGTTGTTTGTTGGAAGTGAAAATCGGGGCATACAAAACGAAACTGTCCAAGTGCAGCAATTTTGGCAAATAGCTCAGAGCAAGAAGCTAATGTCGTGATGGATGACCTCTTACAAGGACATAAACATCCTTATGACATATTGTCCAACTGCCATGGACGAGGATATGATAATATAAGTTGGATAACATGTGCATTAGTTTGGCATGGATGCAAAGTGTGTGGTGAAAGTTGTGTCGATGACGAAAGGACTTATAGGATAGCCAAAAGTTGGAAGTTGCACCATATTTTTTCAGGAAGTTTTTTCGACATGTGCTGGAGAAATTCTTAGAATGGTTGAGTCTAAGTGTTCTAATTGTATAGTGGAGTAAGTATATTCTCTTTTTGAGGATGATGGTTCTTTGGGTTAAAAATCATAATTGTCAGTAAAGACAATGGTGTTTTATTTTATTTTAATAAGGTGGAAATTTAAGAATTTGTCCCATATCGGTTGTGTGATCAAAGTGGGAAAAGTTTATTAAACTATTTAAGAAGTCCAATGGCCTTTGATACAATTGCACCAATCACTACTCTATATTTTGTGATTAACTATAGTCAAAATTTCTTATTCTTAGTTTCTCTTGTGGGAGAATCTTGATAGAAGGGTGAATTTTTTTCAAAGGCTTGTAATATAGGGGTCGGGAATTTCTTCCGTAGAATCGTAGTTTATACTGAATGTAGTATTATAATTGTCTCTTGTGGAGGGCACAGGAACAAATCTGTCAATCACAATATAGATTAATAGGCCTTTGATTGGACTCACCACTAGTCAGTCAAATATGGAATAGGATCGACGTGAACTTTGCCATAGATACTTATTTTTAAATTCTGGGAAAATAACTTTCACATTCTCGTATATGTTTCAATTGCATTGAATAAATATTTTTTATAGGAAAAATAAATCTACAAAATATTCAATATTATTTACTCGTATCTATCTTTCAGTTTCAACTATAAATGAAGATACATGGCAAAATTACGGGTCACAAACTAATGTACGTACCAAAAAGAAAAGGAAATTTAATTTAAAAATTGTATGTAATAATTGAAATTATTGTAAATTAAATTAAGAATATTTAGAAACGCAGTGACCACTGTACTAAAAGTTATATGTAAATGAAGACGCAGGAAGATTCTATTCTATGAATACTAGTCTCTAAGAAGAGCCATCCCACTCACATGACCACCGCCAACACTCTCTCATCATAATAATTAAATAATAATCAAATTATTGTATAGTATCACTATGGTATTTTATAATAATAGCATAATGAGAATTTCAAGGAGAGACAGCCTAGAACTCACACCCAATACTGATCAAACTTTGCTCATAAATCTAGACAAACCTTGAGAACTCCCCCCACCCTCTCTCTCTCTCTCTCTCTCTCTCTCTCTCTCTCTCTCTCTCTCTCTCACACACACACACACACACAAACACACACACACACTCGCACGCGCACATGTCCGCATACAAAATGGTGGAAGACAATACTCACACCTTACCTATCTACCTAGCTAGCTACTTGAGATCCGTCATCACTTGTATAATATATTTAACCTATGAAATAATATTGTTTTTATTATGTGATCTTGTTTTTCATTTATTTGTATACGATCTTGATTGGCAAACTACTAAAATCTGACGGCTATGATTCTGATAGGGAGCGCCCTTATTCAATCTACACCGCAACTTTTGTCTCCCTACGTATTAGATCAACGTCTATATACGAAAAATAAGGCAAAAAAAATAAAAATGAAAAAGGAACATAGTATTGTAGAGGACAAGGTACAAGGTTCTCTTTGGCATGTCTCTTGTCAAACTCTGTTTTGTCCAATGTGATGGAGCTTTCTGCAGGGGGGGCCAGGAGCTAGCATTATATTATAATACCATTTTTTTATTAAAAAAAAAAAACTCAAAATTTATTGCCCATTTTGCAATTCTCAGAATCTCAACACAGAAATATTGAATCTTGATTTATGGTAAAATATAGTTTGCTAAAGTCGCCAAAAGCAGCATTGTTATGTCTAACATTTGATTCGGTGATCAGTTGCGGATTCAGAATTAAAAATAGAATGGTAAAATGATAAAAAAATTAATTATAATTTTTAATATTTTCAAAATTTTCGTTTCTTGCTGCAACTTGTTCATCTCTCTCTATTTCTCTCACTCCCCACTCAGTCATATTTTTTTTCTCAGCTTCTTTCCGACAGATCTGGTCATCCGGACGAAGAAGCAACCATGGCGATTTTACGACGACCCTAAGGGAAAATTAACCGAAGGGGGTCACCACCCCCTCTTGACCCCCCAGATCCGCTACTGTTGGTGAGTGATTATCTGTATTTTGTATTTTATTTTATAGATCATGTTATGGATATAAATAAAAATTCAGTTTCTTTTTAGATTGGTGAGATTTGTCGTGTCGATCTTATATATATTTATGTACTACATATATGCAGTCTGCATATATTACTAGTAGAGACATATCTGTGAGACTGAATTTGATACCAGCTGCATTAATGATCTTTGAATTGATATATGCATCAATTATTGTTCATTTTAATTTATGTTTGGAAAATTGAAATAAATATCGACATTCAAAGTGCATGAACTTTGTACACTTGTATACCAACTTAATTAAATCCTCTCATCCAAAAATAAATAAATTAAGTAGACATCAACCTAACTCTCTGAACCTCATTTATTTAACATCTCCCAATTTATAATTTGATACCAATTTTTAGATCTATTTTAATAAATATGTTGAATCACTTGAACGACCATATATAAGTGAAATAATACAAAAAAGGTTGAGAATATATGGCTTACAAAATTGAAATCTTCATAATTCACAAATTATATTATTTTAATTAAAACCATAATTAAAGTCCAATTATATCATAATTATTAAACTGTAATTAGAATTAATAATAAATCTCAATCAAAAGTTAAAAGAAAATTAGGCCAAACATGATTAATTAAAAGACAGAAACAGAAAAGAAGAGTGATAGATTAGTCACAAAATGCCAAGAGAAAACAAAGAAAATTGGATAACATTTGCAAGAAGGGAACAAAAAGGCTGTTAGGTCACATGCATATCACCTTCTTTCTTTTTCTTCCCTTTCTGTTTCTCTTCTTTTTATACCGTGCAATAAAATGTTAGTACTCGAGAAAAGAAGGCTGATTACAATATGGAGCCCATCTCCTCAATATATTGGGATGAGTATAGGTCAAAATAATCCCAAATTCAAAAATTAATTAAACTAATCTCATTTATAGATCTTAACTAAATGGATGATAATGATTGATTTTCAGATAAAACAACAATAAAGCTGAGCGGTCATATTGTGGCCACTCACACAAGAGTATAATAGTTAATGTATTCAAAAAAACAATAATACATTAATATTCATTTACATAATAATCATTTTTTCACAAATTTTAGAAAAAGATTATAAATTTAATTTCATTTGGTGAACCAATTTTATATTAATCGGTCTGATTTCTTCAAAAAAAAAATTGCGTATGGGCAGCCATAATATGTGGCTGTTTAGCAGCACTCATCCATTAATGCTTCTATTTGTGATAATGCCTAATTCTTCACATATAGAATAATTCATCTTTTAATGACAATCGTAAATCACATAACTGATATATGTATTGTATATTTATATAAGCTAACAAGGCGGTCAATGTGATATTCCCAATTGAAGAAATCTCATTCATACATTTTTGGTCGAGATTTAGGAAATTTTATTTGATAATATATTTTGCATGGAGTTCTTTTTTACTATATAATAATTACCAATTTTTCTTTCTGTGGTTAGTACATAGATTTGAATTTTGGGCCCCTCTACATAATTTTCAGAATAATCATTTCATGCAATATTGAAGACCCACATCTCACGTCCATTTTGCACTTGCAAAAAGTTGCATTATAATTTGCCTACTCATCGCACCCAATAATTCAAAACACCAAGAAAGTGTATGTAATATGAAATTTTTATATATTTTAAGGTTTTTCATTTGATTGGGGTAATGAACATCTCATGATCATATAAGAAAATTTTCATGTTGATTTTGGTATGTAAAGTTGTTGATATGATTCTCGAGATTTTTAATTATTTATCATCATATTACTTTTTCAGTAGCATATCCCTTATCAATCCATACACCATAATTTGATACTCGTAGCATGCAGTGCATACAAAATACCCCAAGTATATATCAGTGAAATTCAAAATTCATAAACAAACTTTATCAAAAAATTATTATATACAATAGTGTCTCAAATTTTGAACAACAAAACTCTACAACTAGATAAGATTTATACAAACATACACACACACACACACACACACACACACATATATATATATATATAGTGATCTAGTAAAAATAATAAATATTCGTGAAAATTGAGAATGACATATAAATACGAATTATGCATGCAAATAGGAATAGAGTCAACTCTTTGACAGAAGGGTCAAATATAAATTTATGGCTACGCCTCTGCATGCATCGACATGTTAAACTCCATATATAAGAAATTTGCAAAAATAAGCACCTAAATTTGAATACCAATAATGATGAATTATTCGCAAATTTCTTATACAATGAATTTACTGTGTTTATACTTGCGTAATTCGCACTTATATATATGTCATTCTCGACTATAACTTTAAATACAATTCTCACCGCTATATGTTGGCCTTACAAAAACCAAAACTATTTATAATTAGAATCCTAGTCATCTTAATTTTTGGTAGTCCGACCACCGCAACACAAGAAAAAGGCAAAAATCATGGCTTTAATCAAATCACCGAATGAGGGCAGCAATTATTGAATTTTATTTGATTTTGCGACATAATAGACAGTTTACCACGCTCCAAAATCTGATTCGAACGGGCACGTAAATCGAGCCTTTATTAATTTAAATACACAAACCCTAACAAGAGTATATGTAAACCCTAAAAGCAAAATGAAAAATTCATCAAATTATCCTTGTACTAGTATAATGTATCAAAAATAATGATGGTTGTGGAGCTCAGGTGTTAATTATTGGATGGTCAAAATCAAAGGTAACATCTCATTTTGTGTTAGGAAATTTGAATGAAATGGAAAGCGTTTTTGGTGTCAGGGTATATATATGGATTCGAGAACAAAAACCCACAGATCTCGATGGGATTGGGAGATCATACACTTATACAAAAGTGGAAGTTTAGAAGGGTAGATACCCTCATACACTTATAAACCCAACGTAGAAAAGGCAGACTTTTGCTTTTTCTATCATCATGATTGAACCCTCCCTATAACACATTTTCTTTTCCATCGTGTATATTTCTATTCATGCATAATTATTTACTATTGTCCCGAGTCTAGTGGTAAAGTGGATTTTCTATCCCGAATGTTACAAATTCGATTCTTACTAACGTCTCGATGAGTCTTGAGTCTGTTACATCTAATTTTTTTAAGTGTTATTTATAGATTATTACAAAAAGTCAAAAAAGTTAATCAAGCTAGTAGAGGTGACCAATGTAGAAACATGACTAGTCGTAATTATTAAGCAAGATAATTTTATTTTTCGGTGGAACATAACATCCAACTAGTGTGATAGTGAAGCATGAACAAATATATCAACAAATGAGTCTCCTATTTCATCTAACACAGCTGCTGTTGGTAAACAATGGCTCACAATTACTGCAAAATTACCATCATATAGCTATGATTCATTACCAATAATAGATACATAATTATGCTACTATGATCGAGATAAGTGCAATTCTTGAGAGAGATGGAACCATCCACCTTTGTCGTTGCAAAATCGAAGAAGCACTCCACCTTGTTGTAGACTCTCTGCTTCACCAGTTTACCCAAACCGTGATCCAGCTTGAGTGTCACCCGCAAGTCCGTCAACCCCGTCGGGGTGGTGAGGCTCGCCCCGTTTCCATAGATCGGAATCTTGTCTCCGGTCACACCACACTCACATTATCTTCTTGCTTTCTCCTCTTGTAAAATTCTTGAACCTGCATTAATTAATATTCAAGAATCATAATCAGGGTGTGATTTATTTCGTGAGGAAAAAAGAGTGAAGGGGCTTACATCTCCGGAGCCAATTTTGAGCAGTGAATAGGAGAGAGAAACAAGGGTGGATGAGCAGTGAGACATGAATCGAACCAGCTTGAACTATAAAACTCTCAAATTTTATGCTCTGCCAAAATCACTATAATTCCATCAACGCCCACCATTTACATGAACAAAACAATAGTATGAGACACATTTCAGTGTATTTGTCCTAATTAAATTCTAATTATGATTAATTAATCTTAATCAGGGACCGATGATATTTGAGGTGGATGCACGGGGCATTCGGATGTAAGCAAAATTTGCCAATTATTGTGGGCTAATTACTAATTTAATGCATGAAATTCCACCATTTTTGTAATTTTTTTACATGATTTTTGAAATACTAAAATAATATTATCACTTTTCAATTTTCCGTTCTTGATATGTAAACTTTTTTTGTGAGCAAAAAAATTAAAAGTGTTAATTTTCCAACATTGACATTATTGAAATGTTTTAAAATATCATATTATATTATGAAATGGATGAAAATTTAGTGCATTATTTGACAATTAACGATCATCAGATTCATTATATCCCGTTTGAAGAGATAAATTGAAAAAGACAAACTTTGAAGAAATCAAGATATGATAAAGTTGCAAAAGCTGAGCTGCATTCTGATCTGGGCTTCTGATGTTTACTGACGCCCCACAAAATCAAAGAAAACAAGAAGAAAACCACAAAAACCCAACCAAATATGCCAAAATATAGAAACGAGATGGCGACCTATCACGCGCCGCCACCTCATCCTCACAAAACTCTTCATCATCTTCCATCAAATGATTCAAATCGAATTCCAGATTCGTCAATCCGACGTCGCTGTGGGCCCTCCCCCCCTCCGACCCGGGCCCGAGCAGTGGCTGGTCGAGGACTCCCGAGAGTGCCCGCCGCCGGAGGAGTGGCGCGGGGAGCCCATGGGGCTGCTCACAATCGGTGTTGAAGATTATGAATTTTGTTGATTTAATATGACTTTTAATGAAATTACAGCTTGCATTACCTTTTCGTAATTTGTGACAGATTTAACCAATATTGTGATGTGTAATTTTCTTAACTTTTTTTGTCAATGCAGGTTATAGTTAAAGTGATGAATGGAAAAAAAAAGGAAACTATGTTTAAAAAGGGAATGCACCCTCCAATCCCAAAAAATTATAGTCACCTTCACATTTTCATAAATATCAAGAAATGTACTTGAAAAATTATTTATTTTTTATAAAAGATTTTTCTATTATACATGTTTTATTTCAAACTCCATTTGTACACATCTGGTCATATCGTAATCGCAAGTTTGCTTTAGTCAGAATCAAATTTGAGAAAACTATCCACATGAACACTTTGACTTTTGGTGGAATTGATACCGACCACGCAAGCTTGCTTCAAATTTATCCGATCTTCGTTGCTCACATATGAGATTTTTTATATTTTTAAAGGTCGTGCCATTTTTACAACTTTTATGAAAATTTAGACATTTTTGCATATGTTTTAAAATTTAGGCTATTTTTACAATTTTCTGAAAGTTCATACCAATCTTTTTTATTTTTTAAAGTTCGGGCCATAAAGTACAATCATCCTCCATAATATATATTAGCTAAATAAAAATTCACTCGATCTGAATCGGATTTACATTTCTCTACATATCATCGTTGAGATTTTAATAAATTACCTTATTGATTAAAATTACAATCAACTGCCTAAACCATTACTAAAGTGACAACATCTAAAATGTGGAATGAATTAACCAATACTAAAAAAGGATTGGACATCTCAAGTTGTTAATAGATATACTCAATTAAAAAGCATTGAAACAAAGAGAAGCCCGATCCTTAATATTTTTATCTTATAGTTGTGACAATTTATCTGGATCCACTATCTTCCAATCATTTATTTCATGTTACATTATGCAAATAGTGCACTCATGATAGCAGAAACTAATCATCATCATTGTTGAGTCTAGGATAGACCACTATGGGACTTCTGACTGTGTGCTTGCCATTCACTTCGATCCAAGTGAGTGAACCATCTATGGTCTCAAGCTCAATCTCGCTGTTTCTCGTATAACGAATAGTCACAGAATAGCTTTGCTTGTCATATTTCTTCCTGAAAACTAATGACTCTGGTGATATTATGACTGTGGCATTCTTTGGTTCTTCTACCTTGACTTTGTATGTAGCTGCTCCGTTCCCTACGTTTGTGAGCGTCCTCTTGAACTGAGTTGTAGTTGTTCTGTTTTCTTCAGTTTCATACAGCAAAATAAAAGACGGGTAATTCAAGTCCGAGGATGGATTTGAGCAGTTGTAACTTGATCTGATGATGGTGCGTGTTTGTTCGGAGGTGAAATTCATGGAACAGACAAGATTGACGTGATCTTGCACTGTTGCATCATAAACGAGACCTGGATCAAGTGCACGGTTTGGATCAACTTGCCCTGCTCCCATGCCTAAAGGGGTGGCAGCACGATAGTTGAATCCCATGTCCTTGATCGGTTGGTTGGTATTATCGAGTGGATTTGCAGTTGTCATCATCGCAGACTGGATAGCTGCAGGGCTCCACTCAGGATGTGCGGCTTTGAGGAGCGCGGCAATGCCAGATATATGAGGGCAAGCCATTGAAGTTCCAGACAGAAGAGTGTAGTCGCTTGCAAGGAATATGTTGCTCCCGATACTCGCTTCAGAAGAATAAGGATTATATGCTGCTAAGATGAGGACTCCCGGAGCCATTATGTCGGGCTTCAAGATTGGTCGATAGCTTCGGCCAGGGCCTCTTGACGAGGAACCTGACAGGGCCGGAGCAGCTCTCGGCTCGGTTCCAAGAATGGTTTGTTGGAAATCAATACTCGCTGTGGGCGTATTATCTGATGATGCGTAACTGACCACGCCCTCTGCTTCCGAGGGAGTGATCACGACTCCGGGGAAAGGAAATTCGGTGGATCTTAGTAGGCTCGTATCTTCAGAAATGATGATGGCTGCCCGGACATTCGACTGGGACAGATAACTCATCATGAAAGAAAAATCTGTGCTTTCATCAGTGATATTGCATATGATGATGCTCTGCTCAGGAGCCTCCGCTAGTAACTCACTCGAGCTGCAGGCAGACAGAGTCTCGTTGTAAACAAGAGGCAAGTTTCTGACCACGGCTCTCGCCGGGAACATAGTCCACCCGGTGATGATTTTGCCGTTTCCGAGAGTCAGTGTGCCGGCGAACCACCGGTCAACCGTTCCCGACGCGACAATCACCGCCCACGGGATGCCTTCGAGCAGCGTTGCAGCACTTGGGCCTCGGTTTCCTGCCGAGACAGAGACAAGGATGCCCTTCTCCCTCGCACCGAATCCTGCTATTGCGATCGGATTCTCATAAAGATTAGTCCGGCGATAGCTCAGAGAAATCGACAGGATGTCAACTCCATCAGCCACTGCTTGATCAATGCCGGCAAGTACGTCAGATTCGACGCTCCCCGAGTCCCAACCAGTCACCTTATATGCAGCCAAACGAGCGCGAGGAGCAACTCCTCGCGCTCTTCCACCAGCATAACCAAAGAAGGAAACGTCATCAACGTAGTTCCCTGCTGCCGTGGATGCCACGTGAGTGCCGTGACCGGACTCATCCCTCGCCGAGTTCATAGTGATGTTGATATCAGGATTGTTAGCTCGAGATCCTTCATTGAAGTATCTTGCTCCGATGAGTTTCTTGTTGCAGTGCGACGAATTGAATTGGTCGCCTGCCTGGCATATCCCCTTCCACCTCGCCGGGATCTCAGTCATCCCGTCATCGTTGAAACTCGGGCTCTCCGGCCAAATCCCCGAGTCCACGACCCCTATGATCACGTCTTTTCCATACTGAGATGCCGGCCACAGCCCCGTCGCAGTGTTCAGAGACAAGAACTTGTACGTATGAGTAGTGTCGGGCGTCACGACATCATCGGGATAAGCTGAGAGGAAACCCGGCGACTTCTTCAGAGCTGCAACTTCAGATTCCGACATCACTGCCGAGAAACCGTGGAAGGCGTTGTCGTAAGTGTGGACGAGCTTCGGCTCGGATCCATCGCCGTCGAGCCACGTCCGAGCCGCGGATTTAAGAAGGTAAGAATACCAATAATGGTGAGTGGAGAATGCCCTAGGCATGAAAGATTTATCCATGTGTACAATATATGTTGATCTCTCTGCTGAAACCAGCAAAGA
Source organism: Monilaria moniliformis (assembly GCA_034509125.1). Classification (NCBI taxonomy): domain Eukaryota; kingdom Viridiplantae; phylum Streptophyta; class Magnoliopsida; order Caryophyllales; family Aizoaceae; genus Monilaria; species Monilaria moniliformis. Next base: position 16,421 of record JAYDZE010526439.1, read on the forward strand.
CCAAGATACCAGAATCACTAAAACTGCCTGAAACAGCTCCATTTTCTTGTCTGGAGCTTGAGAAATGCAGTTCAGATTTCTTGCTTCTAACAGAAACTCTTTCTTGTTATTTACTTAAAAATCTGCTGAATTATTGCACCTTATCTTATTAAGTTCGTGCCGAGTCATTAGCCATTAAAGAATTCTTTAAGCTTACTCGAGATTGGTGATGTGTTTTGTTTAGTCAAAGTCTATGCTGTTTTGCATTTAGTGCAAGAAACAACAATTGGATTTTCTTTCTTTATCATATTTTTTTAGTTGCTTTGAAGCAAAAAATATCCTCAGGTATATAAGCCATAAAATATGTCCATTATGTATTACATTCTCTTTTTGCTGATTACATTTTAGATTGTGATAGAATGTATGCAAATTCTTTGGCTACTTAACTGATACGTTTGAGTGATATTTTATTTATTTAAATTGTATTCCAAAGTAGTGGTTAGAAAAATTCATCGTGAAAATAAATAATCTTTTTATTACTACCAACATTTGGTGAAAATCAAACTAATTTTTGAAGAATTTAACCCAATATTTGAAGAATTTATTCGTTTAATTTAAAATATTAAAATTCTCTTTATGAATTTTGAAGGGCGTCTTCGAATTTCTTTTTATCCCTTTTAGAAAGTTCCTTTTCAAATTTGTTCCAAGCGAAGATTCATATTCAAAAAACGATATTCAATTTGCAGTTTTTGCTTTATCTACTATAACTGAATAACGGACTCGGACCACCGCAGCTGCTCCAACGGCTTCAGAGTAAGAGTTTATGCTTACTTGTGTCTTTCAATTGCTCGAAGAAATGCCTCAACGAGACTGGTGATGCTTCTATAAGTTTTACACACATGCATCTCTATGTGCCTGCGTATCTTGAGAGCTTGTATTGTATTTTGCGAGTTCTTGCGTACAATCTTTTCCTCATTACTTCAATTTATGAATGAGTTGGCCGCAATCTTTAGGAGTTGAAAAGGAGGAAAAACAAGAATGAGGTTCCTAACCTAGAGTAATCAAAATATGTTTTTGCCAATTTATTCATACCAAAGGACTGTTTCTTGCAGCTTTAGTCGATCCACCAAACATGAAATGCTTCAGCATTTGGAGTTTTCATTCTACATTCTCAAATCTCAGAGCTGAGGTTTGAATGAGACTGAAACAATACGAAAGATTTCACCACGTTTTCCTTGCAGCTTGATTCTCGTTCCCTTCAACCCGATGGCTCTGCTGGCGTCACCACAACGGGGCTCCTCACCGTGTGGTTTCCATTCTGCTCGATCCAAGTGATTGATCCATGGTTGATGACATATTCCTCGTAAGTCTTGTAGCGAATAGTCAAAGAGTAGCTACGCTTCTCATTTTTCTTGCGAAAGACTAATCTCTCCGGAGATACTGTAATCACTGAGTCCTTTAGCCTTTTCACCTTAACTTTGTATATAGCTCCGCCTTCTCCTACGTTTGTGACAGTCCTCCGGAACCTCTGAGTTTTAGTAGTCCTCGTTTCCTGTGGGTCGTACAGCGCCACAAAGGCAGGATAGTTAAGATCAGCGGATGGGGCTGAGCAGTTGTAGCTCGACCTTATGATAGTCTGAGTTTGCTCACGCGTGTAATTCAAGGCGCAGACAAGGTTCACATAGTCTTGTGGAGTGGCGTCGTATATGAGGCCTGGATCAAGTGCACGGTTCGGATCAACTTGCCCTGCTCCCATACCTAGAGGTGTGGCAGCATCATAGTCATTAGCCATATCTTTGATGGGCTTCCGAGTGTTGTCGAGTGGATTTGCAGTTGTCATCATGGCTGATCTGATAGCTGCAGGGCTCCATTTCGGATGTACGCCTTTCAAAAGGGCAGCGACTCCAGAAATGTGTGGACACGCCATTGATGTACCCGACTCTAGATTGTAATCACTCAACAATGCTATGTTGGAGCCAATGCTAGCTACAGCCGTGTTAGGATTGTAGGCTGCTAATATCAGCACCCCTGGTGCCATTATGTCAGGCTTCAGAATCCCCGGATAGCTTCGTGCAGGACCCCTCGATGAGGATGTGGACACAGCCAGAGCAGGCCGTGGCTTGGCTCCCAAAATCGTGTGCTGGAATTGGATGGTGGCAGTAGGTTGTGAGCTTCTTGAGGCGTATCTGATCACATCTTTTCCTTCTTTGGGTGTAATGACTACACCGGGACGAGGAAAAGATGTGGATCGGAGCACACCGGTGTCATCAGAAACAAAAACAGCTGCATGGATGTTCGATTCTGTCACATAACTAATCTGATCTGAGAGCTCTGGAGTTTCGAAAGATTCAACACAGATGATGATGCTATCAGAGGGAGCTTCTCTCAATACCTCAGTTGAGTTACAAGCTGATAAGGTCTCATTGTAGACGAGAGGCGAGTTTCTAACCGTGGCACGTGCAGGAAACATTGTCCATCCTGTGATGCTCACTCCGTTCCCTAACGTCAGCTCCCCGGAAAACCAACGATCAACGGTTCCTGATGCCACGATGACGGCCCAAGGGATCCCCTCGAGCACAGTTGCAAGGTTTGGACCTCGATTCCCTGCTGAAACAGAGACGAGGATACCCTTCTCCATCGCGCCAAATGTAGCAATTGCGATTGGATTCTCGTACAGATCAATGGTACGGTAACTCAAGGAGATGGACAGGACATCGACACGATCTGCAACAGCCTGGTCGATACCTGCAAGAGCATCGGACTCGTAGCCCCCTTCGTCCCAGAGGACCTTGTATATCGCCAGCCTAGCCCGGGGCGCCACCCCTCTTGCTGTCCCGGGAGCATAGCCAAAGAACGAGACTCCCTCTACACGACTCCCGGCTGCTATGGATGCCACATGCGTGCCATGGCCATAAGTATCCCTCGTAGAGTTCATGCTTATCTTGACATCGGGATTGGCTGCCAAAACCCCTTGATTGAAAAATCTTGCTCCAATGATCTTGTTATTACAATGTGATGAGTTAAACTCCTGACCGGCCTCACACGTTCCCTTCCACCGTGCAGGGATTCGAGGGAGGCCCTCGCCTCTGAAACTCGGGCTCTCGGGCCAGATTCCAGAGTCCACCACGCCAATGATCGCGTCCTCTCCATACTTGGATTCCGGCCATATTCCTGAAGCAGTGTTCAATCCAAGAAACTTGTACGTGCGCGTTGTGTCAGGTGCAATAGGCTTATCCTTGTGAGCTGAAATGAAGCCAGGTGAGTTCCTTAAGGACTCTAGCTCGTCCTCAGACGACACTGCTGTGAATCCATGGAACGCGTTGTCGTACGTGTGGACAAGCTTCGCCTCTGGATGGTGGTGGATGTCTGATGCTTCGACATTCGTTGTTCTCATGGATTTTAAGGTAGTGGAATACCAATTGTGGCAACTGGAGTAGGCCTTGGGCATGGAGGATTTGTCCATGTGGATAATGTAAGTGGATCTTTGTGATGAAACATGAGTGATCAAGAAAAGCCATGAGAAGAAAACTAGAGGTAATGTCTGAATTTGAAACCCCATCTTTTTGTCTGAATTTTTATTGTGTTTTATGCTGGTTTTGTTGATTAGGATCTGTAGTGGAACTGGTAGTTACACTGAGGGTTTTAGATTTGTTTAGTAATTCCTAGTCATCTTCGTGGGTGTTTCTCAATATTCAAATAATATATTGACTGTGGAGAATAAAGTCACATGACGTTTGCCAGTGTGGATAAAAAAGAAGCATCTTTGCAGACAGCAGAATTAAAGAAATTATTGGCTGAAATAGTTTAATAAATGTAATGGGATGCAAGTGGTATTTTGTTAATTTGACAAGATTTTATAGTGGTCATTTATGTTTAGATTTTTCAAGAATTAAATATGTTGTGCTTATGTGGCATTAAAAAATTAATCTTTAAATAATTTGTGCTTATGTGCCACATGAACTTCCCAACGACCAACTAAGCTTTTAAACCATCTCCAATCGTACACTAAAACGCAAAATAGAATTGTCTCTAATCGTGCTACAAAACGCAACGCTAAACACCCCATTGTTGCATTTTGAAGAAGAAGAAGAAGAGGAGGAGGAGAAGGGTAGACATTGAAGAATCACATAAAAGTAAGAAGAAGAAGAATAAGCTTTATCTGACGAACAAAAGTTTTGAGGAAGAAGCGGGGCTGATAATAATATAGGGTAAAGGAAGGTTCTATTTAATTTATTTAAGGTTTGGGCAATGGACTTGGCCTCTTAATTTCATTTGTTGGGCTCTGTTAATTAAATTGGCCGATGAGCATTAATTAATTTCATTTGTTTGCGGTCTTTAATTAATGTTTTAGGGTATTGGCCAAGCTTAATTAATGGCCTCAATTAATTTGGCCAAGCTTAATTAATCAACTAATTTTTGTGTATCTATATTAATAATTAAATCTCATTATAATGTTTAATTTTATATGAAATTATTGATTATAAAGTGTTGTGGGGTTAATGTGTAATTTGATAAAATATATATGTATGATTAAAAAAATACGTGAAGAGAGAATATTCTTTTGAATTTAAGTTTGGTGCAAATAGTTGAAGTAGAATTACTGTTTGATATAATACATACTGAAAAATGAGTTTGAGTTTTGTGTAAATCTTTGGTATCAATTTTTTTTCTTGAATGCCTTATCATGCTCAAATGCTGCTCTGGTTCCATCCAATGAGATATCCTTTTGGTTTTCCCTAGCAAATACATTAATCTTTTTTAGGAAATTGATCCAAAATCAAAATTAATCCAAAAAAAAAAGGGAAAAAAAAAAAGAAAACTAAAATGAAGGAATGAGATGTGTTCGACTCTAGAAGTCACGTATTGAATAATCATATTGGCAGTATCTATTGGATCAAGTTACTGTTATATATGTCCCTTAAATTCTTTCTTCAGTTAATTGATCTTTAGCATAGGGATTTTTCCACATAAACTTGGCCTAATGGCTGCCTTGATCCACAGATACTGCCAATATGATTATTCAAAAACTTTATTTCCTTATAAGGTTTACATTATTCAAATTGTGCCCATGAAGGATAGCAGGAAATGCATTTTCTCTACTAGCACAAAAGCTCTCAGAAGATTGATTCGGCAGAGATTATTCATCATCACTGTCAGTTCTAGGATGGACCACAATCGGACTTCTGACTGTATGCTTGCCATTCACTTCAATCCACGTGAGCGAACCATCTGTGCTCTCGAGCTCGCCGTTACTCGTATAATGAATAGTCACACAATAGCTTTGCTTGTCATATTTCTTTCTGAAAAATAATGTCTCTGGTGATATTTTGACTGTGGAATTCTTTGGTGCTTTTACCTTGACTTTGTATGTAGCTTCACGAGCCCCTACGTTTGTGAGCGTCCTCTTGAACCGAGTTACAGTGGTTCTCTTTTTTTCAACTTCATACAGGGCAATAAAGGACGGGTAGTTCAAGTCCGAGGATGGATTCGAGCAATTGTAACTTGATCTAATGATGGTCCGGGTGTGTTCCGGGGTTAAATTCATGGAACAAACAAGATTGGCGTAATCTTGCACTGTTGCATCGTAGATGAGGCCTGGCTCGAGGGCCCGGTTTGGATTGACATGCCCTGCTCCGATGCCTAAAGGGGTGGCCACTAGATTGTCGAAGCCTGTGTCCTTGATTGGTTGGTTGGTATTATCAATTGAGTTTGCAGTGGTCATCATAGCAGACTGGATAGCTGCAGGGCTCCACTCGGGATGCGCGGCTTTGAGAAGCGCGGCAATGCCGGAAATATGAGGGCAAGCCATTGAAGTTGCAGATGGAAGAGTGTAGTCGCTTGGGAGGAATATGTTGCTCCCAATACTTGCTTCAGAACCATAAGGATTGTTTGCTGCTAGGATGAGAACTCCGGGAGCCATTATGTCGGGCTTCAAGATCTTCTGGTAGCTCCGGCCAGGGCCTCTGGATGAGGAAGCTGACAGGGCCGGAGCAGCTCTCGCCTTCGTTCCAACAATGGTTTTTTGGAAATCGATACTTGCTGTTGGGGTACCACAGTTGGATGACGCATAGCTGATCACATCTTCTGCTTCCGAGGGTGTGATCACGACTCCGGGGAAAGGGAACGAGGGGGATCTTCGTATGCCCGTTTCATCGGAAACGATGATGGCTGCCCGGACATTCGACCGGGAGAGATCTTCCATCAAGGTAGAAAAACTTGTGCTTTTATCAATTTTATTGCATATGATGATGCTGTGATCAGGAGCCTCTGCAAGTAACTGACTCGAGCTGCAGGCAGATAAAGTCTCGTTGTAAACAAGAGGCAAGTCTCTGACTATGGCTCTCGCCGGAAACATAGTCCATCCTGTGATAGTTTTTCCATTGCCGAGAGCCAATGTGCCACCGAACCACCGGTCAATCGTCCCTGACGCCACGGTCACCGCCCACGGGATCCCTCCGAGCAGCGTTTCAGCACCCGGGCCTCGGTTTCCTGCCGAGACAGAGACAAGGATGCCCTTCTCCCTCGCGCCAAATCCTGCTATTGCAATCGGATGCTCGTACAGACGAGTCCGGCGAGAGCTTAACGAAATGGACAATATGTCAACTCCATCGGCTACTGCTTGATCAATGCCAGCAAGCGCATCAGATTCGTAGCTCCCGCCTTCCCAACCAGCCACCTTGTATGCAGCCAGTCGGGCGCGAGGGGCAACTCCTCGCGCTCGTCCACCTGCATAACCAAAGAAGGAAACGCCGTCAACGTAGTTCCCTGCTGATGTCGACGCCACGTGAGTGCCGTGACCGGACTCATCCCTCGCCGAGTTCATGGTAATTCGGACATCAGGATTGGCAGCTCGAGCTCCCTGATTGAAGTATCTTGCTCCGATGAGTTTCTTGTTGCAGTGCGATGAATTGAATCCGTCGCCTGCCTGGCATATTCCCTTCCACCTTGCCGGAATCTTGGTCATCCCTTGATCGTGGAAGCTCAGGCTCTCCGGCCAAATCCCCGAGTCCACGACCCCTATGATCACGTCCTTCCCGTACTGAGACGCCGGCCATAGCCCTGTTGTAGTGGTGAGAGACAAGAACTTGTACGAATGGGTCGTGTCGGGCGTCACAAAGTCATCGGGATAAGCCGAGAGGAAGCCCGGTGACTTCTTCAGGGCCGCAACTTCGGATTCCGACATTAACGCGGAGAAGCCGTGGAAGGCGTTGTCGTAAGTGTGAACGAGCTTCGGGTCGGATTTGTCGCCGTGGAGCAATGTCCAAGCCGCGGATTTTGCGGATCGGAGAAGGGAAGAATACCAGTGATGGTGAGTGGAGAATGCCTTAGGCATGAAAGATTTGTCCATGTGTACAATGTAGGTTGATCTGTCTGCTGAAACAAGCAGAAACCAAGAAACCAGAATCATAGAAACTGTCTGAAACAGAAGCTGCCTTGTTTTCATTTTTCTTGTCTGAAGATTGACAGAATGATTAGAGAAAATGGCATTCTGCTTTATAAGTTGATTTCTTGCTTCAAACAGAAGCTGCCTTCTTTCATCTTCCCTTTTCAAATTTGATCAAAATTGCACCTTATCTTCTTCAGTTCTTATCAAATTTGATCAATCATATTTGTAGCTTTAATTGAGATTAGTGATATATTTGTGTAGTCAAGTTTAATATGTTTCATTTAGTGCAACAAATAACACTCGATGCTTACAACTGAATCTTTTTTGCTGGTTTCTTTTGTTTTAGTCTGTTTTCTTTGGTTACTAAAACTATGTTTATCTTTCACTAAAATAGTTTTAAGTCAGTATGGGTAAAATTACAAAGAGTTTTCGTAGATCAACAAATTTTGCAGGATTGGGACAAAGTAGTTTAAGTGAGTGTTGTTATAGATTTATAGTAGTTTTTATCATCGTCTTCCCGAATGATATGATATGTTACATTTACTTAAATTTTGAAATGATTAAAGAATATTGAATAAAATCCTAATATATAAGTAATGCATATACTTTCTTAATTCAGGTGATTTCTAAAGTAGCCGATAGTCAAAACTAATAGTTAGTCGGAAAATTAAAACGCCTAACATATAGCTGATTTTCAATTTTTTGACAAAATTGCATCCAGAAGAAAATGAGCAATCTTTCGGAATTTAATGACCTATTTGGCGGTCAATTCTCTTTCTCTCTCTATGTGATTCTCTCTCTCTATCTCTCTGGGGAAACCAAACCGTCGCTCTCCCGAACTCTGTCAATGGCTTCCGAAGGACGTGTTTTGACTACCGAAGGAACTATGGTGGTTTGTCGGTCGCCGCCGCTGCCTTCACAACCTGCAAACCCAAACAATACCGATACTGCATTAAGCAGTACGTCGAGGCCGCTGCATACAAAAGCAACTGCAGAATGCAATCGTCGCCGCCTCCGCCGCTTGCAAACCCAAGGAAGTCAAAGCGAATGCAGTCCGTCGACGGCGTTGCCTCCTCCTCCGCCGCATACAGAAGCAACTGCTAAATTCTTGGCAATTGAAACGAAGATGAATATAGCGACATTCATGCTGATTAAGTTTAATCAGTAACTACTTTAATCTGAAGCATGAGCTATATAGCTCAGGCAAATTGTATTTGCAAATTTGTTAATAAAGTGTTATCTCGATAAGTTACAACTTTGGTGGCCGATTTCCATGGGGACATCCGAGCAGGCGAGCATTTGATTTTACAAATAAAAAAATAGTATTAAAATAAAATATAATGGAATAAAATTAATTTGTTCGAGTGGAGAAAGAAATTGATTAAAGTAACCACCAAGAACGTTGTAACAGATTCTCTAGAATCACTCTCCCAAAATCAACCGTCTAACTACTTTGACTACGTCAATGACCGTCTCAACTAAAAGTTGAACAATGTTGCAAAATTCCCATGAATAATTAGTAGAAAAGCCTTTTTCTTGAAATAAAATTAATCTGAAATAAATCGTGAAATTAAGATTACTTGAGTGATATTTGACTAGTTTAGCCCTTGATCAATTTATGAAGACCGGCACAGGACAAGCGTCGGTGTCCATATATGGTCTTATGACTTTGCACAGACCTGTGTTTTAGTAAATAGTTATCTGAGCTTGGTCACTATGGCTGTGCCCCCTTCTCCCAAAATAACAAGCCTATTTTGTCAAATTCCTTAGAGAGAGTTGTCTCATGCCTCTACGTATTTTCTACATATCCACCTGTGTCGATTTCGGATACATTCACCTTTTTATTTAAAACAAACACATTAAATACTTAATCAATCACATTTGAGACTAATGAATACTCTAGCCAAGGAATTCGAGGAGCGGAACTTGTGCCTGCAAGAATTTCATGTAACTGTAGGCGGATTGCATCATTTCCGTCGTGTTCATCTTCTTCCCGCCAGGAACCAGCTTCCCGAACTCCTGTTTGTTCAGCGTTAATGAATAGAGAAATGTCGCCAATTGATAACCCTAATATCCAATTATATAATCCTAATTATTAGGGGGTGGTTACTAGTTTTAAAATCTCATCTAAATATCTTATAAGATCTTTTTAAATAATTTTTAGAAAATTAATTTTTTGACATAATGTTTTTATGCCATAATACCTCTATTTTTTTCCCTCATAATTATATTTTATGTTTTGACTACTGAACCCTTATTCTATTTTGGATAGTGATAAATTAATAATTAATAATAATCAATTTCTATAATTATGGAAATCAAAATTTACTCAATATCCTCATCTATAAAAATACACATTTGTCTCCATATTTATGTATATAATTAATACTAGAGTTATTTATACATTAATTATATTTTTAATCATAAATATAATCAAAATTGTTAAATTAATAATAGAAATTTAGATTGAAGTTGATTATATTGTTCAGTCTACAATCTACAGAGCAGGAACGTAGAGTGTTAACACCTTTCTGCAAACTTTAGTTGATGATCCAAGTAGTTTGGCAGGACAATTGGTCTTGTTAACTAATTTTCAGTTATATGCATTCAATTTTCTTTGCTAGATAGATTATTTATTTCTGATGATGGAGTTGATTTTTGACTAATTTTCATTTATTTTTGGATTTCTATATAATTTTTGGATAGATTTACAATAGATAAGAAAAAGGGGCAAAATGAAAATTGTTTAAGAATATATATGATTTGTTGCATTGATAAAATAGATTAGATTTATTTTTTTAATTACAAAATCAAATTTTATTATAATCTCAATAGATAGAGAATAAAAATGTCTACACACAAAATATTACAAAATTTAAAATCAGTCAAAAATAAAATAATATAAAATTATTAATTAAATTCTATTATAACAAAGATATTATGTCTCAAAATCATAATCCTATTTTTTAATGCTAAAGTTTGCAGAAATATTTCTTGATAATTATTCAACTTTTCGAATTTAATACTACCAAACTTGGCAGCAAATTTTGAATAAAGATTTCCCATTTTCCTTTGAACTTGTTCAAAACTGAATATTCGGAGTTTGAAAAGTATATAATATGAGTGTAGATGAAAGGTTAGTCCATGTTTTATATATGGTGGAGAGAGACTGAAGTGAGGTATGATATAAATTCAAATTTTGTGGAGAGAAGATTGTAGCAAGAACTTGGTTTGAATTTTGGATGAATTTTGGTAGTAGATTTGTGGCATGTATGATATTTGGTCTATTAGTTGTAAGGTATAGGAGGCTTTTGATCAAGCTTCTGTATGTTGTCTCTTCGGCTTTAGGCGATCCGTCTCTTCTTTAGTCAGCTTCTCGTTGATGGCTAGGGGAGTAATTACGAACTTGCATCCATACATTTTGAACTTTATAAGTGAGTTCTCTGTATACTTCTTTTGTGAGATGAATATCACTTCATCTTCTTAACTCACCTCTGGATCGAGAAAGTAGCGAATGTCAATTCTTGTTCTTTATATTATTTTTATGTTAACATTTCAAAGTTAAAAGATACTAATAAAACGCTTTAAAAATATATATATATATATATATATTGCTCAAATTCATTCATTTTTGCTTTAGTTTTTCATTCGGATAAAATAAATAAATCATACTCACACATAAGCATTCTTCTTATGTGTATGTTGGATATGGTCAGATTTATATCTTGATTTTGCCCTAACAAAAAAAAAAAACAGTAAAAAAATTAAAAAATATAATAAAGAAAAAAAGGTGAAACTTGATTTGGAAAAAACGGTTAATAATCCGAATTATTAGGAAATAACCTCCACTCCCACGTTCCTCTCTCTCTCTCTATCTCTCTCTCTGACACACACACAGCCCTAAACATAAGTGTTTGTTAAGGTTTTTCTACTGACATTCAAGGTAGTAGTTAAAAGACACAATCTTTCCTCCGGTACGGATTTTATCTTTCATTATCTTCTTTTAACTCACAACTTCAATTTTCCCACCATAATTTTCTACTGCAAACTATATTCTAACACTTGGGGTTTCGATTCTTCACAGCTTATCCACTCGTCATCAATGGCTTTGAGCTACTACTCCAACTGGGCCTCCTTTCAGCAGCCGGAATTCTCCGACGCCACCACCGCCATTGATGATCCCGAGCTCCAATCTCTGTTCAACCCCGACGACTATTTGGTCGACCCCTACGACTCCTGCAACTCTCTTCTCTCCGACTTCACCAATGGGATGCCCTTCGATTATCTCAACTCCCTCGCAACAAATAAACCTCCACCATTTTTCCCTCACCAACAAGAAGAATATGATGAGCCCTTTCTCCATTTCTCCAATCGCCAAAAGCTCCGCGACTCTCAGCAACTCTACCCCTCTCTCCTCGACCCTCGTCTCGCCATGCCTCAAGATTATCAGCCAACGGGATTTGTGATTCCACCGCCGCCGCTGCTACCGGAATTTCCGGCGGCGGATTTCAGCATGGGGAGCTGCGAGAGCGTTAAGATTAAAGAAGAGAGCGGAGGCGGGAGTTTATCGGCGCAGAGCATTGCGGCGAGGCGGAGGCGGCGGAGGATCACGATGAAGACGCAGGAGCTCGGGAAGCTGGTTCCCGGTGGTCAGAAGATGAACACGGCGGAGATGCTGCAGTCCGCCTACAAATACATCAAATTCTTGCAGGCGCAAGTTTCGATCCTCGAATTCGTCGGCTCGAGTCATCAGGTACTTTAACTAGTTAACTAGTTATTAATCATTTTCTTGAATTAATCCTACCTTAATTGTCTGGATCTTCTGTAGGAGGTCAATGAAGAAGGGCCATTTGAAGGTGTAGAAGAAGAGTTCCAGAATCTTCTAGAATCTTTGTTGATTCAAGAAAAGCTATACTCGGGTGAACATTGCCTGGTTCCACACAAGTTGGTGGAGAAGTATCGTTGATTTTGGCATGTGCATGGTTCTAATTTACTGTTTTAGAGGAAGACAGATTCTAATTGTTTTAGTTTACGCTAATCTTGATTTATGTTGTTTTGTTTATTTCCTTACAAGCTAGGATGTTAGGTTAAATAGGCTCTAATTTATCATGATCCTATCATTATGGATGTACAATGAGCATTGATTTATTTGATTATTGCAAATTAATTTTATTTCAAGAAAAAAGGCGTTTCTACTACTTACTATTCATAAGAATTTTCCCACATTGTTCAACAATGAGATGGTCATTTACTTAGTTATGCAGTTGATTTTGGGAGTGATTGTAGAGAATTTGTTACAACGTTTCTTGGTGGTTAATTTAACCAATTTCTTTCTCCACACGAACAAATTAATTTTTATTCCATAATATTTCAGTACTATTTTTTAATTTGTAAATCAGATGATCAGTCAGTTGTCTCTATGGAAATCGGTGAAGTTAAATTAAGTCTTGAGCAATATCACCACCAAAATTCTAACTTATCGAGACTTTAAATACTTTTTTTGCTGCTAAGTTGGGTTGGAGCATCTATTTTTAGTTAATATCATATGAGGCCCATATGAAATTAACAAATGATAATAACCCCAAATATCATATTATATTTTATGAGGTTCAAATTCCCGACTAATTATTAATTTTGACTATCTTAATCGGTCGGTTCAACGTATTAGCACTTCTTAATTTCACATTATTTTATAGAATGCATGTCTTTATTTTATATTTAAACAAGCACTTAGTATGTGTAATACACATAATTAAAATCCTAATAATTTTATTACGTTCTTCTTCTTCTTAATTTTATTTTTGTTTTGAGGGAGATAGATATAATATATCGATTTAGGCATATAATTAATTAATATTACGTAATAAATTTAAATGCCGCATAGTATTTTAATTTTTTATTTTATAAAAATTGTTGTTTCTTTAAAAGGAAATGTTGTTGGTTTTTTATTTTATGTTTGTTTTCTTTGGTTTCTAAAACTACGTGTATCTTTAATTCATTTAATAGTTAGATTAATATTGAGACAATTACAAATGTTTTCGTGAAACAGTAGATTTTGCAGGATTCGGACAATAGCTAATAAGAACGATAAACGCAAAATGATGGCACCAAATGTAGTACAAAAAATATTGTTATTGTTTTTTTATATTTACTTAAAGTTGAAATGATTTAATAATGTTGAATAAAAAATATTGTTATTGTTTTTATATATACTTAAAGTTGAAATGGTTAAATAATGTTGAAGAAAATCCTACTATATGCATGAAGTCTACACTTTCTGGCCCATTTAGCCCTAGTGGCCAGGCGATACGGCCTAACTCAACAAACCAAACCACAAGATTAAGCCCAACAGAGCCCATGCTCAAGTCTAGGGTTGTCCAGTAAATGGACGTTTGGTTTGACGGATGAGATAAATAACATTGATAGACTAGAATATGATTGATTGTTTGGATTATTAAGTATTGTGTTTGAATTAATTGATTGTTGTATAAGATAAATTAAAATATTATGACTTAAATAAAAAAAAATAGAAAAAGTAAACTTTTTCTACAATCATGCAAAAATATACAAATTGAGGACGAACAAAACTAATATTTCATAATTTTTGTGAGAATATTTTGAGAATTTTGTATTATAAACAAGAGGGTGATTAAATAATTAAATCATATTTAGGTGATAAAATAATCATTAATTAAACAAGATTGAGTTTTATAAATGTTGTATGATTGGACATATACGATTCGGTACTTCATATCAGGACAATATCGCGTAGAATTAATCTTGACTTATAAATTTTAACCTATTCCTTTAACAATATTTATCTTGAATAATTTTGAATCAATTTAATTTCGAATAATTTCAGAACGATTTAATCTTGAGCACGAATACCCATATTAGCTAAGAGGTTAGGCAAACATTGTGTTTACCCCAAAAAGAGATGAAATTAAGCAGATAGGCCATAATTACTAGTATTAAATAAAGGGCCCACAAAAACACGATTGTCTTTTACCAAATAGCTGTCTTCGCCGGTCGCCACCTAATGCCACTTTCATTTGTTGGACTCTTTATGAGTGATGGGCCTACTTTGGGCTGTGGGCCCAACCCAAACTGTCCCTACATCACAAATTTCATTATTAGGTATCGACAATTTTGGGAAATGTTCCTTAAGTTAAGCTCAAAGAATAAATATTTCTTCATCATCATCATCATCATGTCTTTGCATAAAGGACATTTTGAAGGGATGCAATTTTATTTTATCTTTAAAAATTCTTCTAGTGTTAAATATTTATAATTTATAAATTAGATTGAGAACATATTTTAATAAGGAGAATTGTAATAATTGGTGTAATGTATGCGAATCGATGCTACTTCTGAGACTTATGTGAGAATCTAGATATTTGAGCTGAATTCGATTAATTTGATCCTTTTTATCTTTAGCCGACTGGACTTTGTTGCCTCATCTATTATTTTTGGAGCATATTGTATCTTCCTTTTGAATCAAATAATTATCTTTGAAGGAATTGAGGCAAAGGTCTAAATATATGTATAGAAAAAGGTTGAAATAAAACGTTCTTAAAGTACAAATGTGAGAACTAATTGCATTTAACGTATAAAAAAATTGTACTTATATGTATTGAATGTATAAGGTATTTGCACCGTCATAATATTAAGGTGGAAGTTCGGTCCAAATAACTTATAGGTTGAATGCAAATCTCTTATAGATGCAATGCAAGTCTCGCGTGATGATAAATAAGATATTTTTATTTATACATGCATTTGATCTATTATGCTAAGGTAAGCATTAAATAAGTTTATTAAAAATCAAACCGAATTAACCGAGCCATTTTAACCAAAATATGTTAGGTTCAATTAAATTTTCAGTTAATTAGAAATGTTGCTCACCAGTCACCCCAACTAATATGGTCGTTTTCAAGAAAATGCAATAGATTTTCGATCCACAAAGAAGAAATCTGCAATAAGTTCCAAGATACATTCGGGAAAATTGTCATATAATCAGTTCTAAACAAATTTTATGAGGAAACATACACAGCCTTCTCCCTCAGAAATACAGAGGGCTATAATTAAATTCAATCTAACATCACAAATGAATCATAAGCACTATATATATCTTTAATAACTAACACTCTAAAACAATTTCTATATAATATAACATGCAATGAGCTATGATCACCATTCATGTCAAAAGCTGAGGCCAAAATCACAGTATTTACATAGACAGAGGCTAGCAGTGTACCAGTAGTTGGAGACGGAGATGAGACGACGGCCTTTCTATTGCTCGTCGTCTCTTTCCTCCTTCCTCAACAGCGTCCTATCCGTTTGAACACTGCTCTCGTACCCACTGCTATCACCCGGTTCACCCAACCGCTTCTCCATTGACATGGTGCCATCGCGATTTGATCTCCCGTGTTCCTTCCCACCACTTCTCCGATCCTGTGGCTTCGAACATGAGGCCAAAGTGAGCCAAAACAACCACAATTTTGAAATATAAATATGCAATGCACCAAGAAAATGAGATTGATCTAAACTTACATCACGAAAAGGGAAATCATCTGCTTCGAGCATGTGAACTACGTGGCCCATCTTCGGCCTTTTTTGGGCGTTCGGGTCCACACATCTCAACGCAACCAAAAGGGTGCGCTTCAGTGCTCGTGAAGAGGGCTTATCGGGTAGTTTTGGATCCAACACGCCCTCAGAGTTGCGGTTGGAAACCATTGTTTTAAGCCAATCAACCAAGTTTACCTGAGGAAATCTTTTCAAAATTAAAACACATAAAAATTGGTTATCCAGTTCGTTTCTACCAGACCTGTCAAGCCCTAGTTAGGATTATGCACAAACGGGCTAAAACACCCTTACTAACAAAAGGGACGCCAAGAAAAGGCTAAATCTTTCATTGCATATATCTCCACAAGTTATGCAAAATAGATAAAAGTTGAGGCTATAAGTTGATAATAACTTGAAAGCATATAGTTGTATACCTCCCCTGCAGGGCGGCTGTAGTCCACCGGGTTCCTGCCCGTGATGATCTCCATTATGAGGATGCCAAAGCTGTACACGTCGCTCTTCTCATTCAACATCCCGGTGCTGGCATATTCAGGGGCGACGTAGCTGGAGACAGAGATGAGCAAACATTTATGCCATTGTCACGAGATGAAACAAAACAATGTGATGATCCAAGAGTGAGACTTACCCAAACGTCCCCATAACCCGCGTGGTGATGTAGCTCTTCTCCGAGCCTATGAGCTTCGCAAGGCCAAAATCGGACACCTTGGCATGCCACTGCCGGTCCAACAAGATGTTGCTCGATTTTATGTCGCGGTGGACGACCTTAGGCTCGAGACACTCGTGCAGATACGTCAAGCTGTTGGAAATTAAACAAAGGGATTCAACAATCTTGACGGAAATTGGAATATGGAGTGGTTAATGAGTTGGTTTTTGTACAAATTTAGTTACCCTTTTGCAGCTCCAAGTATGATGTTCATTCGAATCTCCCATGTTAAAGGGCTGCACGGCCCTACATCTCCATGAAGCCATTGCTCTAAATTCCCATTGTTCACATACTCATACACAAGCATCCTAGTAAACAAGCAACGTGTTAGGAATTTTAGCACAAAGCAATCACAAAAGCCAGAAAACACGAGAGAATTGGCTACGGCGGATTTATAATGAGAAAACAACCCCAATTAGGATTCTGCCGAAACTGACTAAGACCCTATCATTAACAAAACGGGCCAAAAAAATTGGATCGCCGCTAGCGTGATCAGATGCTCAGTACTTTCCGGCTCCATAACTCAACACTGAGGTTAAATTCACAACACTAGTACGCTAATAACGTTAATTCACCACATTAACCAAACCACCATAGTTGTACATTATGCAAGAATTGATGTACCTGTGAGTTCCTTCTGCACAATAACCAAGCAACCTCA